>CM050430.1:10843913-10856413 GCA_027564155.1 Gymnocypris eckloni scoliostomus | reverse complement strand
GTGTGTGTGTGTGTGTGTCTGTCTGTCTGTCTGTCCGTCTGTCTGTGTGTGTGTGTGTGTGTGTGTGTGTGTGTATACGTCTCTGTGTGTGTGTGTGTGTGTGTGTGTGTGTCTGTGTGTCCACTGTGTGTGTGTGTCCACTGCTCCAGGTGTGTGTGTGTGTGTGTGTGTGTGTGTGTGTGTGTGTGTGTGTGTGTGTGTGCTTGGATGGGTCAAATACAGAGAACACATTTCACTGCTGGTTATATTCTGTATAATTATGTATGTGACAAATATATATATTTTTTAAAGTAAACAATTTCTTTTTTTTTTTTTACAAAACCGATATCCGATTATAGTAAAATGCTTAAATATTGGGAAAAATATCGGTAAACCGATATATCGGTCGATCTCTAGTTATCAGAGCGTATCATCGTCACTGAAATACATTGTGATCTGAATGGCAGCAGAATCGGAGGCTACTCTGGACTGGGACACAGACTGGACTCGGACACAGGGTTGTTGTTGTTGTTGTTGTTATAGTCAGGCCGGCGCTGGCCTACATCACACATGTATACATCAGTACAGTGCTTGACCCTCAGGCTGCTAATATTCACATATCGATTAGTCCGAGCTTTCCGTTCGCCATGTTGAATGTCTCTTTGCGTCTTTTTAATTTCATTTCCACAGACGTGTCTGCGTTTTGTTGCTTGATGAATATTTGCATTGCTCTTCTGAGACTCTGATGCTTTTGCTTTGTTCTGCAAAGATCAAGATTACATTTAGTCATTTAGCAGACGCTTTTATTCAAACGAGGACAATAAGCAATCAAACTCAACAAGAGAGCAAAGATATGCAAGTGCTATAACAAGCCTAAGTGTTTTATATGAGTTATCTATATAATAAATAGTGCTGGGCGACGATTAATCGCATGCAAAATATGCATGTGTACTTTGTATATTTATAGTGTATATATAAATACACACACATGCATGTATATATTTAAGAACAATATATGTTTATATATTAAATATATAAGTTGTATGAATATAAATATGTAAAAGTAAATATTTTCAAAATGAACTGTACTGTATGTGCTTGTATTTATATATACACAGTACACATTCATATATTATATAAACAAATACTTTTTGGATGTGATTAATCGTTGCACTAATCACTAATAATAAATAAGAAGAAAACAAACAGATAAAATAGAATTAGATTATAAAGTGCTATAGTTAGATCTATAAAGAGCTCTGCTCATTGCCGTGTCGTACTCTCGTCCTAACAGAGCAGTCGCCCGAGGCCTAACGTAATTGATCCCGCTCTCGTTAGCTCCATGCTAATCCATCACTGAGCGCTGGTGTACAGTAGAGCCGCTGTATTCTCTCTCCTCTCATGCACACAAAACCAGAGCACGACGCTGGCCATTTCCGTCGATCGCTTCAGCCGGTATCATGGGGAAGCTCAAAAACTGGAAGCTCTCACACTCGGACCCCGGTCGGAGCCTGTCGCGGCCCCGGAGGAAGAGCGTGGAGGGTCTGTGCGCTAGCACTCTTTTAGGGGTCCTGCACGCTAGAACCTGGTTACTGGACGCCCAGCTGGTGTATCTGCTGGAGGGGACCCAAGCGGGCCGGACTCGATCGCTCTGCTCTTTCTCTTCTGTAGATGATGCAAACCAGGAGAGCACAGACCTGCAGAGCGCCGGCTCGGACCCCCGGCATGACTCCACTGCACAAGGTGAGCTCTGATTGCAATGCACTCTTAAAAATAAAGGGGCTTCACGATGACATAGAAGAATCTAAGAATCTGTAACATCTGAAGAACCTTTCAAGGTTCTTTGTGGCGAAAGAAGGTTCTTCAGATTCTAAAAAGGTAAGAAAGGGATGAACCAATGGATCTCCGTGGAACCAAAAGTCCACTTTAGATAATCTACTAACTGTGAGTAACTTTTCAACTGCATGTCTACCAACTCTCAGAGTAGACTGTTAGGTTTAAGGTTAGTAGAATAAGTTGATATATACACTATATTGCCAAAAGTATTGGCACCCCTTCTAATGAAAGGTTTGACTACTTTAGTAATTTCCATCTTAATGTTTCAGCATATAATGATATTCTAGGGAATCTAATTGTATAGCAACAGTTTGGACTCTTTTCTATTCTAACATGACAGTGTCTCTGTGTATAAGACAAGAATCAAAGAGAAATGATGATTCAGTCAGTGTGGAAGAACTTGACTGGTCTGCAGAAAGCAGCTGAACACCTCTGGTGTGACTTTAAATGAGCCACAAACTCATCACCAAACACTAATGACTTGTACATTCATTATATGGACAAAAGTACTGGCACCCCTTCTTTAGAAGAGAAAAAGGCACTTCCAAACTGTGCCAACAAAGACATTCATGTACTTAAAACATGGTATTTCCACCTCTGTTGCAACAGTTTTGAACTGCCCCTTTTCTCTTCTAAAGAAGGGAGCCAGTAAATGATGTACTAGTTAGTAAACTGTGTAACAGCCTTCCAGCATACATCAGATCGGCACTGTAACTGTTTTTAAATCATCTCTTAAAACCTATTTATTTTCTTTGGCTTTTAATTCACTGAGTTTATGGCATGGATCTGTGGGTTGTCCTGTGTTTCATGTTTGTTCAGCACATTGGTCAGCCGTACTTACTGTTTCTAAATGTGCTAAATAAATAAAACAAACTTGAATGCTGCTGAGCTAGTATATAAACAATGTTATTTTTTTGTTATTTTTTCAATTTATTTACATTTAATTCAGTTATTTTTAATACTTTTATATTTTTAATAATCAATGCCGAAAATCATTAGATATTAAAATCATGTTCCATGAAGATATTTTGTTCCGTAAATATATCAAAACTTAATTTTTGATTATTAATATGCATTGCTAAGAACTACATTTGAACAACTTTAAAGATGATTTTCTCAATATTTAGATTTTTTTGCACCCTCAGATTCCAGATTTTCAAATATTGTCCAAACCATACATCAATGGAAATATTATTTATTCAGCTTTCAGATGATGCATAAATCTCAATTTTGAAAAATTGATACTTATGACTGGTTTTGTGCTCCAGGGTCACATATATATATAATAAATATAATGCATGTTTAAATGTGTGCTTTGGGTGTCCCTGTAGATGGTGTTGGATGTGTCCACTAGGGTGTGCCAGAATCTCCTTTCTCATAAATGTGTGTATGTTGTGTGTAAGTATGCAATCATTGGTGACAGCGTCAAGAAAAGAGAGTCATCATTATCCCACGACTCTTACGATCATATCAAGAAGAGCGTATCCTTGCTGTGAAATCAAGTGCATTGTGGGAGTTTTGCTGAAAAGGACAGTGGTGTTGTTGATATGAGTCACTCAGTGGCTCTGCTTTGGCTCTTTGTGATGTTAATGTCTCTCACTGATCTGATTCAAGGTTCTCAGATTGCATGTGTTTAATCGTTTACAGAAAACAAAGCGGCGGCAGCGTTATTGTATATAGATCAAATAAAGATGAGTCTTAAAGATGAGTGTCATTGTCTAAACCAGCAGAAATGTTTTTACCAATTTGTAGATCTTCTATATTTGCTCCCAGCATTAATTTCAGTGTTTTATTTGTAATTCTCCAGCTTCTCATCTCTGCTAATGATAGCCAGGCCTTTCATGCATATTCATGAAAACAATGCTTTTGCGTTTAACAACTGTCCTGTTATTAAGGACGTAAAAACATAGACTGAGAATTATACAATGTACAATATGTGAGCAATAGTGGCAATGTGAGATATTAAACATATTTGCATTTTTGTCGACATGATTAAGGTATGCATCTCCACTATGCTAATTTCCGTATAAGCCGTTATGGTATATGAGTTTCCATGCAGTATTTTTTGCTGCATAGTTTAACGATGTGTTCATTTTAAGGCAGATGCGCAGATGCTTGTTTGCGTTCATGCAGTCCTGTAAAAGGCACAGAACACAAGGCCTGCACATGTTTGTACCATTAAACCCAATGTAATATTATTCATGTAACTAGCTACAGTCTAAAAATAACTATCTCTAACTTATCCAGCGATGTTTACAGCTATGTCATCTATAAGATAGATAAGCATCAATGCTTCAGTAAATGTGTTTTATCTCCTCTTTATCTTTACGATATTTTGAAATGCAAACAGCATTAATCTTTTATCATCGAGAACGGCCATGATACGTATAACCGCCAACATAATCAAATACAGGCGATTCACCTTTGTGACCCTGCAGCACAAAACCAGTGTTGAGTCGCTGGGGTATATTTGTAGAAATACATTGTATGGGGCAACATTATAATTTTTTATTTTATGCCAAAAATCATTACGACTTTAAGATCATGTTCCATTAAATTTTTTTGTAAATTTTCTACCATAAATATATTAAAACTTAGTAATATGCATTGCTAAGAACGTCATTTGAACAACTTTAAGATGATTTCAATGGAATACATCAATGGAAATATTATTTATTCACACTGCAAAAAAGGCTTATCTTACGTAGTATTTTTGTCTTGTTTCTAGTCAAAATACATGGGCATTTTAAGCAAAATGTACTTAATTTAGATTCCCCACTGGAAACAATGCTAACAATCTTAAGTCATTTTGCTTGTCTAGTAAAAGTGTCTTGATTTAAGTAGTTTTCGATATTTTGACTAGAAACAAGACAAATACTACGTAAGATAAGCTATTTTTTTCCAGTGCAGCTTTCAGCTGATGCATAAATCTCAATTTCACAAAATTGACACTTAATACTGGTTTTGTGCTCCAGGGTCACATAAGTCTGTTTTTCTCTTAGCACTGGAGATTTCACTTTGAATGTGTCGTGAAACGTAAAATATATTGCAGAAGTGTCACCATAGGCATACACTGTATTTTGGGCCTGTTTAAATGTGATTTTGAGCCCAGCTCGCATCTTTCTCTAATCTGGTCCCCCCTTATGATTCCATATCCGGCATCCAATACTATCATATCAATAAAAGTGATATAAAACCCTCTTTCTTTTGTTCTCCTTCTCATCCCATTTGTCGGGTGAAGAAAAGGAGAAAATGGCAGATTGTGTCCATCTCTTCAACCTTCACATTTGAACAAAGCCCGGCAAGAGAGCAGTGACCTTTTTAACAGATCAATCACGTCCTGATTTAATCCTCCCGGGGCGAGGCGGGGGTCCGATGCGCCTCGGGCCAGCCTCAGCGAGCAGCGGAGGTGTGTAGCAGCTCTTGATTGGAAAGGCCACAAGGTCTTTGTTTTGTGGATTGAATTCTGTTTCTCTCAGGTGCATAGCTGCGACGTCAATTAACTTCTGTCGACGGCACTTAATTCACCTCTGAGCACAACACAGTCAGATATACAGCAGCCCAGTGTGGCTTAGCTGATTTATTGAGATTTCATATGTGCTCTTTTGAGACCGCTTTGTCATTTCGTACCGCGGTAAAGCAACTCTGATAAGGGCTCGTGTGCATTTGAGAGACAACGTGTCGATTCCTCAAAATACATTTAATGTATACAATACAATTAATCAATTACTTACCATGTATTTTATTACTCTTTTATTTTTAATCCATAAAATAGCGCGTGTTCCGTGGAACCTGAACAGAGACGTGCAGAGATTCTGATCAAACAAATGCAGGCTTGATGACCATGAGTGATTATTGCAAAAATATTAATGTATCCAAACTTGTGACCTATACATTTGTTTTTTTATATTTGAGCCCCTGAGGAACTCTCTGCACGTCCCTGTTCAGGTGCCATGGAACATGCGCTATTTTACAGATTAAAAAGTAAAAGAGTAGTAAATAAGCGTTGAATAGCACTGTGTGTTTGCTTATGTGCATCAGTCCGAGTGTCACGGATCGGTCTGTCCTTCTCCCTCTCCAAGCACTACACACACCCTCACCTGGGTTCACCTGAGCCGTTATTGAGCACACCTGCACACCACTGGATCCTCATCACCATCCACTATGAAGTTACACACCTCACAGCACTCTGTCTGATCTCATTGCTGCGGACTCATCACTAGCATTCTCTACGACCTACTAACCTTCAACCCAGGATTATATTTACCTGTTGTCTCGTCTCCATCGTTGTGTCCTCCTGTTTCCATCGTCCTGTCTTCCCCAACGGTCTCCAGCGGAAAGACCCGTCTCCGTTTGAGGTGTGAGCACAACTCCATCCCACGAGCTTCTGGCTAGGCAATTATATTCTCCGTTACAAATCCATCTCTATAGTTATCACCATTATCAGTCTCTACTCACAATCCATTACTCAGCTGTTTAATAAACACCATTTGTTTGCACTTACCCTTTGTTTGAGATCTGCGTATGTGACACCGAGTGTAAACAGTGAGAGATGTTGAAGCAGGTGAAAAGCGTTTAGTTAATGGTGAATATTGACCTATCGTGCGCCCTGTTGCCGATCGAGGATGCATGCTCAGTCCAGCACTAGTCTTTACTCTCTTCACACATATGACTGCAGCCTCCAACACTGTTGTGAAATTCAGACGATACCACCGTAGTGGGTCTCATATCGAACAATGATAGACTTTCTACAGGGAGGAAATTCATCACCTGGACCTGTGGTGTTTTGGTTTGGTTTTGAACACTAAGAAGACCAAAGAGGTTATTGTGGACTTCAAGAGGTCCGGAAGGACAGCACATGCACCACTGCTCATACAGGGGGTAGAAGTGGAGCGTGTGGAAAACATCAAGTTCCTGGGTATCAGCGGACCTCATTTGGGCCCTGAACCTGGTGAAGAAGGCTCAACAAAGACTTTTCTTCCTCTGGAAGTTGAAGCAGGCTGGACTCTCCTCTCGGCTGCTGATACATTTCTATAGGAGTGCCATAGAAAGCATCCTATGCTATTGTGTAACTGTATGGTATGCCAGCTGCACAGGTTAGGAAGAACTTGGCCCGGGTGGTTAAGACTGCACAGAGGAGTGTACAGCCGATGTACACTCGCTGAAGCACTATTTCCCACAATGCAATGCGGAGAAGCGGCGAGCTGGAAGATTGTTGTTAACTTACAAAAATGATGATCATTTGGTGGATAATTAAAAAAATATTAGTTAGCGTATCACTCGGATGTCAAATTAACGATCGCCTGAGGGCGCTCTACGACCTTTATCTTACCTGAGCTCAAAACGCTGCTCGGGAGAGTTTCAAGATTCTAAAAATTATAAATACATAAAATTATGAACATGTGTTAATGTGTTTGTTCTCAGTATTTTAATGATTATGAACAAAAAAGCATTACAAAACAAATTAACAATATACCATGGATGAAAGCTGAAGCGGAGGTATGTATAATTACAATATAAAGTCATTTTGAGTGGTATTGCTATTGATATTATTTTCTAGAATAAGGTACATGTAATATAAAAGTCTCACGCACAGTTTATACGTCACCGTCCGAATCCGTTCACTTATTTAATTCACTCCTCTCTGATGTAGTCCACTCAACCGCCATACACTATATAGTAACCCCAACTTAAAGTAACATTAAAATTGGGTATTTGTTTCTTACAAGCAAAATGTCGCTTCTGGTATAGAAACAGGAAAATGGGAGTGCCATAATCAGTCAAAAAACATAGAATAACCTCATCTTTAGCGGTCAGAAACGACTGCATCCACACAAGCAGCGTGCGTATAATAGGATACCCGCTAAATATGCTGCTTTAGCAAATCGCGCTGTTGTTCATTGTAGCTTTAAAGTAGATTTGTAGCACTTAATAAGCATGAAGAACAAATATTGATGGACTGTACATTGAGATGGATTTAATAAACCCTCGTTGATTCAGAAACACCCCGTGTGAGTTATTGTTTAATGCTCAAATTACGAGCAATAATGCTATTTTCCCCGAATATCCAAACGATTGCAAATGTGACATTGATTTTAAATAACAGTTCAACAAAAAAGGTAAACACAGCTGGAAAAAGTTTGAGAACCACTGCCATATAGGGATTAGTGAACGAGTGAGCGATTTCGGACACAGCATCTATGTTTTTGCTTCACTAAAATGAATCAGCTCTTAAGAGTCATGAATAATCGACCTACACAGATCATGATTTACTGTAAAGAACCATCTCATAAGACTCATCAAACTGCACCGATTGCACTGTATATATTTAAATCATTTGTATGTAAATTGTCTGCACGTGATTGTATGTTGAGTTGTGGTATAATACTATCATTAAGGATTGTTTTTATTCCTGCTTTCCGTTATCCAGTCAGAACTGACCTTTGACCTTATTTTCTGCTTTAGTTTGACCCCCAGTGTTGTAGATTTCCCTGATTGAATCCCTGGATTCCCTCCTCCTGCTCCAAACACAAATTAACTACCACAATCGATGGCCTTACTGCTATCCCCATAGATATCCATGGAAAGAGGCTAAATAACATTTTCCCTCAATGCCAATTAATTGGCTTGATGAAATTAGACCTCGTCCTCTTCTGTCGATCTCCTTCCACTTGCCTCCTCAATCCATACCATAATTACAATGCAATGACTAGCAGCTTTTTCTGTTCTCACTAACTCCTCTTGAGAACAACCGGTTCCTCCCTGCGTCCATGAAGAAATAGATCAGCTGCGATCCGTCTCCAGTGGTCGGGTGAGACACGGTGCACTTTACACTTTATAGTAACTTGAGTCTCTTGTGACCAAGAGCTAACCACAAGAACGAAAATGATCTTTCTAGCACAATTCTCAGTTATTTTGGTCCAATATCTGTATGAACTCAGCTTTACATGAGTGACAGTGAGTAGGCGGTCTTCCTTATGTCATTAAGGGGTGATTTTTATGTATATTACAAATGCAGTGTGTTCACTTTCATTTTCGACTACCTCCACAAGTGGTTTTAGGACCCTGTTCACACCTGTTAAGCTCTGACCTCTTTGGATCCATCAGTTGGATCTTAAAGGGACACTCCGCCCAAAAATAAAACATCTCTCATCATTCCAGATCTACATTACTGTCTTTATACTTTATACCTTGGTGATCCATACAAGCCCAGCTGATAAAACACTCTCTTCTGAAGTGAAATGATAAGATGTGTGGGAGGAAAAAATATAATTAAAACATTAAATTGTACAGGGCATACTGCATGATTTTGATTCACTAAAAGAATCAACTCATAAGAGTCATGAAGAATCGAACTGCATGTTTTTGATTCACTAAAAGAATCAACTCATAAGAGTCATGAAGAATCGAACTGCATGTTTTTGATTCACTAAAAGAATCAACTCATAAGAGTCATGAAGAATCAAACCGTATGTTTTGAAAATATTCAGTCATAAAGAATAAAGCTCTGTTTGTGGTTTTTACTCATGTGAACATGAATCTACAACATTAATTTCCCCAGTGAAGACATGGTATGAAACATGTATAATTGTAGTATTTGTCTTCCCCACACACCCTTGATTCATCAGCTGTGTTTGTATGGATTATCCTCGTGTTTTGAAGGTCACATACACTTGCATTATGTGGATTACTTTTATTTTTCATTTTTGGGTGAACTATCCCTTCAATAGCTGAGAAATGACTAACTTACCTCGTCTTTTCTAACTTCATCTCCTTTAGCTTCTTCAAATCGCTTACCAAGTACCCCCAGCCAGTCATTTGTTCAGATAAATGTAAATGTGACATTTACGGCTGGAGTTCTGCTCAGGTGAAGAGCGGCTGGAGTGAGAATGAGTCCAGATGATACAAAGATGACCAGTAATTGAGCAAGAGATCGTGAAAGGAGAAAAAGGCAGGCACTGATGACGTAGATTCCTCTCAGAAGGAAAAGCAGCAGTGATTTTAATGCCTTTATAGGTGGTGTGTCATTATGCACTAATAAAGGTCCAGAAGGGAGTTTTTGCAGCAATGCTACTTACTTAAAAAAATTAGCGGGCGGGGGAGGGGGCGCTAACATATGCAACAGCGTATGACTGAATGCAATTGTTAAATAACATTTAAATAATTAATTATTACTGCTTGAACATGTAAGATGAAAATTAAACAGTTAAATAATATACTAAATCAGTGAGTTTGAGTTTAATAATGTGTGCATATTATCTGTAAGTGATCATTAAACATGTGTAATCATTAAACAAATATTATGCATTTATATTAACATAATTCAAGAGATGATTGTCCACACGATTGAGCCACAGGACAGCAAATTATTCAAGATAAAGACTGAAAATGATTCAAATAAAATTTATTTTCTGCATTATATTTTCATAAGGTTTAATAAAGTCCAATGTAATAAGTATGCAAAAACTGTAATCTCCTAGAGACTTATAGACCGTTATGTTTTTATGCTGACATATATGTCAGACTGGATATGGGAAGGTATATTATTTATATATTGCATAATAATCCTTACATAAAACTCATAATTGTCTTGAAAAGAGACAGAAGCATTTGTGCTCGGATCTCGATGATGGGCTCAAGTTAAACTGCATTGTTCTAATTAACGCTTCGGTGATTAACAATCAGAAAAAACAATAAAAGACATGACATACATCACTATGATCTGTATTTGTATTTTATGTTTTTCTTAATTTTAATGCCTTGTGAAAGGATTTTTGGTCGAACTTACTTTCGAGAATGGTCCAATCACAAGAGGCCAAATATACAACGACAGTATTGATTCGCTAAGATCTAAAGTGGGAGGGTCTTGGGCGCAGTAAAACTATCTGAAACGAGCCAATTAGAGCGCAGCCTGAAGTCACATGCGTTTCAAAATTGTTCAGACCTAATAGACACCCATTAGTCCGGTGCACACACAAACACAATACAATTTTGATTTTGAATAGGTGCTAACATGATTACCAGTCGAAAAGTACGACTAAACAGTGCAATTTCGTAATTAATTTGCAATATATATTTTACTTATTTTAAACACGTTGAAGTCAAGCGGCGACCGCCCGCTCTCTCTCATGGAACCAACACGGACGTGACTTAAACTGTAACTAAAACTGTAATTCATCAACTGGCTCCAAAATGGAGACCCCCCCCCCCCCCCACCCTCCATGTTAAAATGCCCAACTTTACGCAGAACTTTTTAAGCCATCACTACTGTCACGCTAGGTGGGCGTGGTTTCAGCTACCAGCTCCACCCACATCCCACCTTTTTGCCCACTTTCGATTATCTGGGAGTCACGTGCAGCCAAGATGGCGACGGCCGGCTCCGCCCACTTTGAGCTTCAGAAACCGACAGGTGACGTCACGAACACTACGTCCATTTATTTAACAGTCTCTGTTTGAAGGGGGGGAGGGGGGGCCCAGCGCCCCTACTGACCAGCCACCACTGAACCTTTTCCCACTATAAATAACTTTTCTTTTTGCAATGTAACCATGCACTTTAAAATTAAAGGTTATTTATTTATTTTTTTGTAGATTTAAAAAACTAAAATAGTGTATAGAACATTTGAATGATCTACAGAACCTTTTTTGGTCAGTATAAAAGTAATAGAAGTCTATAGAATGTCCCCACAATTCACAGAAACAAACGTGTGTGTGTGTGTGTGAGAGAGAGAGAGAGAGTGTGTGTGTGTGTGTGTGTGTGTGTGTGTGTGTGTGTGTGTGTGTGTGTGTGTGTGTGTGTGTGTGTGTGTGTGTGTGTGTGTGTGTGTGTGTGTGTGTGTGTGTGCATGTTTATGTGGTTTATGAGGACACAAATTTGTATAATGACATGGGTATGACACAGGTATTACAAGGAGAAGGTGATTTATGAGGACATTTTCAGTGTCCCCATAATTTAAAATGCTTATAAATCATACAGAGTGAGTTTTTTGGGGAAAGTAGAAATGCACCGTCTCCTGTGAGGGCTAAGTTTAGTGTAGGGTAGGTGTAGGGCAATAGCATACAGCTTGTACAGTATAAAAACCATTACGCCTATGGAGAGGTAAACCATAAAAACCAACAGTGTGTGTGTGTGTGTGTGTGTGTGTGTGTGTGTGTGTGTGTGTGTGTGTGTGTGTGTGTGTGTGTGTGTTTTATGCGATGGATGTTATAGGTTCAAGCACCTTTATATTTAAGAGTGCATGCTTCATGTTATTGATATTGATGTGGCATCACCAGCGGATGCTCGCTCATCAGTGTTAAATGGCATTATTTGGCTTTGCTCAACCACAATTGATTAGTTCTTAATTCTGGGAGAGTATAATCTTCTCTGAGAGTTGAGATGCAGTGCAGCATACAGTACATGTACAGTCAAGCGTTTATCATGCAGGGCTGCTGCTTGACATTCAGAGGACTGAGAGACATCCAGTGATATTAAACCCATAAATCTCTGTCGTTTGACCGGAACAAATACAGTGAAATCAAGGCTGTCGGAAAGTCAGATCAATTCTGAACTAGCATTCAAGTCACATTTCAAGTCGCAATCGCTGATGCGTTTATGCTTCTTGATTTTTAATATTGATATTTTGTATGCTCTATAAACCTGAGTCTGTATTAAATATCGGTTACACTTTATTTACAGGTGTCCTTGT
>CM050430.1:10826413-10838913 GCA_027564155.1 Gymnocypris eckloni scoliostomus | reverse complement strand
AGTTGCTTAGAAGCATGCCTATATTGTTTATTACTTCTCATAAAGCACATATTCTGAAGGACAATATTAGTAACACTTTATTTTTAAGGTCTAATGCACATTACTCGAATATTATCCAATTATTAATAGTAATTATGCACATATTAATGCCTAATTCTACATTACGTTATTCTACACCACTAATCCTACTACCGCACTAAATATTAATAAGCAGCAAATTAGGAATTTATTCAGGTAAATGTTAACAACTACTAACTATTAATAAGAAGCAAATTCGTTTATTGAAGAGAGTTTATCGTTTATTGAAAAAGTCATAGTTAATGGTTTGTTAATAGCAATAATTGAGCTTAAAATTAAGTGTGGCCTGATATTCAATAAAATGTCCCACATACAAATGTCAGACTTTGAAAATAGCACACAGGTGAAAAAGGGAATTAACGATTTTTTTTAATATATTTTTAAGTAACACTAATTTTGAGTTTGTATAAAATAAATCCAGCCATTAAATGAATCAAGAAACCTAAAAAATTCAGGGCAGAATGATGCATTCAGTGTTTTTTATTTCATATTCTCTAAATTTGTTTATGTTTGAATTTGAAAAATCTCATTAAGACAATAAATTAATCAAGGCAACTACAGATTTCTTGTTCAAATTTTCCGTTAGCAACATTGTAAACTAATTGAGTTTTATAGGCTGCTTGATATCTGAAGTGAGCTGTGTTTGTGAAGGCCTTACACAGTAAAGATACACTATATTGCCAAAAGTACTGGCACCCCTTCTTTAGAAGATAAAAAAGACACTTCCTAACTGTGGCAATTAATTAATTAATGTACTTAAAAATGGTATTTCCACCTCTGTTGCAACAGTTGGTTATCATTTCCGTCAAATTATATAAAGCTGAAATAAAATCAAATATAAACATTAGAAGAAAAAATTACACTTAAAAATAAAATAAATAGAATTATAATGAAAATTAGAAATCTTGCTTTAGCAGCTAACTAAAATAAAATAAGCTTGACATAATAATGTTACTAAAACTAGAGTCAAAATTAATTAAAGCTACATAGAAATATAATTAAATTAAATTAAAATGACAAAAGCACATACTAAATATGACAAAATATAAACACTAGGCGAAATACAAATCAATGGAAATTTAATATTTTCCTTAGCAGCTAATATGAAATGTCCTAAAACCATAAAAAGCTAATAAAAATACCAAAAGTATATAAAATAAAGAAATGATTTGATGTGATAATAAATACCAAATATATATATATATATATATATATATATATACCAAATATAAATACATAAAAAACAAGTAAACTGTATCAACAAAAATGTACACTTTTTGATATACCATAAAAATAACAGGTATCCCGATTGAATTATATAACAATTAGTCTATTCATCTAATAGAAGCCTACCAAAGTTATATTATCAGTTGACGTGAAACCAGACGCACCCCCAAAGCGCGAAAGGAAGGGATGTTTTTAATTTCATGTTCAATTAGTGTTACGCTAGCGTTCACTCTTCTTTACCGTTTTTCAGCCTCTGGAAATATAGTCCAATCAGCGTCGAGTCACGTTCTGTGTGGCACCGCCCCTTTTTGGCTGATTTCTGTCAGCCTATAGACTATAGTGTTCCTATAGACTTCCATACATTATTTACTTTTTCAAACTGCAGCAATGCAATCTCAATGGGTTCCGGGAGGGCTAGCACTCGTGTGCTTTCATCATCATGCATGACCTTAACTAATGCAGCGATTGGAACAAGCATACCTCTAATATGAAGAAATATGAAGTCAGGACTAGTCTGTATGGGCTGATTAAAGCACACCAGTATCTTACCAGTGAAGTTTTGATGGATGACGATTGTAACGGAGGTAAAGATGATGACATGCATGAATCGTAACTTACATTATTAGATGCGCGTGAGTGCAGTATGCAAATAAACAAACCGTATATGTGCGCTCTCTGATAGCTTTATGAACACATTTCAGTAAGTGTCATTGAAGAAGCGTGTTTTTAAAAGTAGTTTCAAATCAAATCAAATCACTTTTATTGTCACATCACCACAGCACAAGTGCCTTGGTGAGTGAAATTCTTACGAGCGTGCTCCAGACAGTAAAAAAAATAAAAAATAAAATTTACATATGGACAGTACGTATTTACAGACTGTACAGAAGACAATGTGCAAAATACACATACATATACTCAGTACACACAGTGTACTATAAAGACATACTTAGTTTGCTATGTACATGGTGTTTTGGCATCAACATATCAGTCATGTTGAGCTGCCTTCAGATCACCACACTCAACAAATTCATGTTTTATTTACTTTTTAATTTGTGTTTTGCTCTGTTTAATAATTCTGAATACAGATCTGTGTATATTTATATAGCTTTAGTGCGACTGGGATATTATTGGTCTGTTGGCGTCTCCGTGTGGTCATACTTGGTACTGCAGCTTGTAGTTATTTATACATGTAAGGAAAATGGTCTAAACAAATGTAACATTTATTTATTTTTCTCACAGATTTTACTGTTGCACTGCATACATCAATTTTGAATTATTATTCAAATTAATAATTAATATAAATTAAAAACAATGTTTAAATTTTTCTTGAAAAAAGCTTTGTGAGAATCATCCTCGATCTTGAATTCGGTAAAACATTTTTTTTGTCTTAATCCTTATCTTTTTGTTATAATGGGATAAATCATATTAGGATGCATGCTTACATTTTTGGATGTGGCGCACTACCTAGAAAATTAGCCACCAGCCGCCACTGAATCTGGGTTCTGTCTTATGTTTTAAAATCTCTTATAGATGAAGTTTATTCCCATCAGACTAACATGACAGCTTTTCTTATTCTTGTGTTTTCACGCGCGATCTTCTAACATTGTTACATCACACATTACGTATTTCATGGCACACTCGTTTTATGCATATTTGGCGCCACCTATTGTTGAGGGTGCATTATTGACATGTCAAAATCTAGACCCTGAATATAAGACGACCGCGTTTTTTCTTCAAGAAAAAACATTGTCTTATATTCGGGTCAATGCGGTTGTTTTAATGTTGATGGTTTCGCAGCATCACTTTTTGTTCTGTGTGGCATAACTGGTGTAGTACTTAATGTTCAGATGTCTTATACTCCCAGTGATTCATTTCCAAGCGTCTCTTTCTCTGCCCCCTCTTTTGAAAATCTCTGGGTCTGAAATGTTCAGCATTGCTGGTGTTTAGCTGAAGTCTCCCAGGCAATGTGTCGACACAGTCAGTGGGAGGCTGGCGTCCAATGTTTTCAGTCACGTTTTGCTCAAATAGAGGTGTTTTTTCGAAAAGAAACACAGAAGCTCTTTTCCAAAACCTTCTGAGCTGTCTGGCTGCCTGCATAGATGGCTTCCTTCTAAGACAGCATCCTAACAGTCAGGCGATTCCTTTGGAATGCTTTACATAGAAGACGAAGTTCATATAGAGTGTTCCAAATCATTCTAAATGATACATTCTTGATTTGGAAGTATAGTGCATGTATAGTTTTTGATTTGAACTCTCTATAGGTTTCCAAATCACATAAAACAACTCCACACACAGCACAGGTTGCGCTCTGCATAAGAGACTCTATTGATTTCAATAAAGTTTATCCACTTTAATATTGAATGAATTATGTTTATACTAATTTAAAAGCAGTTTTCACAGAGCTCATTGCAGTGAATTATGGGATTGTCTTCCCTGTGAAGAATACATTCATTGCTTCCTCACAATTCGGCTAAAACAAGATATCTCAGCATCATTAAGATCAGCTTTCACGTCGAGAGCGCATCAGCGATGCCTAAAAATGCCTCCATAGGCAGCTCACAAGGGTTTGAAACAGAGAAATAAAGCCGGGCATTAAAAAGGTTCCCCATGAAAACAGACAGAGAGAAATGGAGATGGAGAAATGGACTGAAAAGAGAGACTGAGTGGGAGCAAGAGAAGGACCGAGAGAATTCTGCAGTGTGCCATTAATAGACTCGATAATGATTTGCTTACAAAACAGAGCCGTGGGATTAACACGGTGTTGGATCTTTCCCCACAGCTAGCACTCATGCCTTCCACATGTGTGTGCGTTTACATCCATTCTCTTCATACGCAGATAGATCATAAATGTACTTCTATATACTGTATAATGGATTTGACAGTATGGATGTCTAGGCTGGTGACATGTAATGATAGCATATGCAATGTACACATAATTTAATTTAAATAAGCACTTATCTTATGCATACTCAAAAACTCGCTGTGCACTGTCAGTTTACACAGCTCTCAATAAAGTCCATTTTTTTGATGGTCCTTTTATGTAAAGCAATTAAAGATATTTAAAAAGGAAACCTCTAATTTATAGTAAACGTATCAACATAGGAAAAATGTGCTTGCAAAACTCCAAAAACATACTATTCACTGAAATTTCCAGCTCTAATAAACACTAGTCTCAGTAACGCTCCGTGCACAGTACTATGTTATGACCTCAAAACACTTTATACAGTGGGGCAAAAAAGTATTTAGTCAGCCACTAATTGTGCAAGTTCTCCCACTTAAAAAGATGAGAGAGGCCTGTAATTTTCATCATAGGTATACCTCAACTATGAGACAAAATAAGATAAAAATCCAGAAAATCACATTGTAGGATTTTTAAGAATTTATTGCAAATTATGGTGGAAAATAAGTATTTGGTCAATAACAAAATGTCATCTCAATACTTTGTTATATACCCTTTGTTGGCAATGACAGAGGTCAAACGTTTTCTGTAAGTCTTCACAAGGTTTTCACACACTGTTGCTGGTATTTTGGCCCATTCCTCCATGCAGATCTCCTCTAGAGCAGTGATGTTTTGGGACTTTCAACTCCCTCAAAGATTTTCTATGTGTTGAGATCTGGAGACTGGCTAGGCCACTCCAGGACCTTGAAATGCTTCTTACGAAGCCACTCCTTCGTTGCCGAGGCGGTGTGTTTGGGATCATTGTCATGCTGAAAGACCCAGCCACGTTTCATCTTCAATGCCCTTGCTGATGGAAGGAGGTTTTCACTCAAAATCTCACGATACATGGCCCCATTCATTATTTTCCTTTACACAGATCAGTCGTCCTGGTCCCTTTGCAGAAAACAGCCCCAAAGCATGATGTCTCCACCCCATGCTTCACAGTAGGTATATGGTGTTCTTTGGATGCAACTCAGCATTCTTTCTCCTCCAAACACGACAAGTTGAGTTTTTACCAAAAGTTCTATTTTGGTTTCATCTGACCATATGACATTCTCCCAATCCTCTTCTGGATCATCCAAATGCTCTCTAGCAAACTTCAGAGGCCTGGACATGTACTGGCTTAAGCAGGGGAACACGTCTGGCACTGCAGGATTTGAGTCCCTGGCGCGCAGTGTGTTACTGATGGTAGCCTTTGTTACTTTGGTCCCAGCTCTCTGCAGGTCATTCACTAGGTCCCCACGGGGTGAGATCTTGCGTGGAGCCCCAGATCGAGGGAGATTATCAGTGGTCTTGTCTGTCTTCCATTTTCTAATAATTGCTCCCACAGTTGATTTCTTCACCAAGCTGCTTACCTATTGCAGATTCAGTCTTCCCAGCCTGGTGCAGGTCTACAATTTTGTTTCTGGTGTCCTTTGACAGCTCTTTGGTCTTGGCCATAGTGGAGTTTGGAGAGTGACTGTTTGAGGTTGTGGACAGGTGTCTTTTATACTGATAACAAGTTCAAACAGATGCCATTAATACAGGTAACGAGTGGAGGACAGAGGAGCCTCTTAAAGAAGAAGTTACAGGTCTGTGAGAGCCAGCAATCTTGCTTGTTTGTAGGTGACCAAATACTTATTTTCCACAATAATTTGCAAATAAATTCTTTAAAAATCCTACAATGGGATATTCTGGATTTTGTTTCTTATTTTGTCTCTCATAGTTGAGGTATACCTATGATGGAAATTACAGGCCTCTCTCATCTTTTTAAGTGGGAGAACTTGCACAATTGGTGGCTGACTAAATACTTTTTTGCCCCACTGTATATAGACCTCAAAATATATTGGTTTCTTGTCTCACTGCACTAACCTTTGATGTGATGACTCTAAGCTGATTTAAATCAACTCAGTCTCTTTGCTTCAGACACTTTTCTGATAATTGCACAAAGCAGTGACGCAATTACAAACCAATGAATGATTAATATTCTCTCAGCTCTGGCTATAATGCTGCATACTTCACTTCAGGTTTCGTGATTGACAGAAATGCACATGAATGACTGGGTTTGTGTTGTTTGAGAAGCATCTGTGTTCTGGGAGTTTGTGTGTTGAGGACTGACAGGAATGTAAAACTCTCATTGCATCATCACAAACATCTATTTCTCCAGCATATGCACTCATTACACACACACACACACACACACACACACACACACACACACACACACACACACACACACACGTTTACTTAGCTATCTAAATGGGGACATTCCATAGTCATAATGGTTTTTATACTGTACAAACTGTATGTGCTATCACCCTAAACCAACCCTACACCTAAACTTAGCCCTCACAGGAAAAGTTCTCTATCATTACGCTGCGTGAAGCTCTTCACGCTTTGGGAATGCCTCCTGCGTGACCGATGCCTGAAGCCCTTATATAATCACGGCAATTCATTGGCTGATGGTGCGACGCCGACCCTGACGCACTCACGTCGTCAGCTTATACTGGCGAACACGCCATCTACTCCTCAGATTTCTCTGCCTTCACGAAGCGGCCATACTGCCCTTCGGTTTTGCGATTTTTGCGAAAAAAATATTGTATTTCGGACACGGATTCTCCATTTGCACTTCAGCGACTGCCTACAGTGGAACTTTGTTCTCCTCGCGGTGAAGTGCCATGGCTTATCGCCGTTGTCAACCGCCGTGCGCTCGATTTATTGCGAGTAAGTGTGTTAAGTGGTTGGGGCTTTCACATGCATGCGATGCGGTTTATGGGGTTTCTAAATGCACATTTTGCGAGAATCTCCATCCGCGTTTCCCCGTCGCGCCCCGGAAGCCTCGGCCTCTCATGAGTCCGCGACCTGGGGTTCGGATGTTGAGTTCGAGGCTATGGAGAGTGAGTAGACAGGCCTCGCCTTTTCTCTCCTTCCCTCGCCCGAGCATTTTCTGTCGAGACAGAAACTCAGGCCGGGGGAGTGGATGTTGAACCGCCAGACGGTATGGACCGTCTGGCGGTTCAACAGATGGACTTCTTTGCTTCTCGAGAGTCATCCCAGTGCCCGCTCTGGTTCTCCCTGAGTTTCCCGACGACTCTGGGCATAGATGCATTCGCCCACCCGTGGCCGAATGTCAGTCTGTACGCCTTTCCGCCAATAAAGCTGATTCCGGCAGTACTATGCAGAGTAAAGGTGAGCAGTGCCGTCTCCTTCTCATAGCCCCATTCTGGCCCTCCCAGACTTGGTTCTCGGAGCTAACTCCCCTCTTGTATCGGCCCGCTTGGGAGATTCCGATCAGGCGGGACTTGCTGTCCCAGCTTCAGGGAAGGATCTGGCATCCTCAGCCGGAGCTCTGGAAGTTGTGGGTATGGCCCATACAGGGCCAAGGTCCGTGATGGATATTTTACCTGTCGAGGTTCAGGAGACCATCGCCAGTGCCAGAACCCCCGCTACTAGGAAGCTGTACTCTTCCAAGTGGGGTGTCTTTGAGTCCTGGTGTTTGGCTCATGCAATAGACCCAGTTAACTGCCCTGTTAGTCCAGTGCTGGAGTTTTTGCAGGAGAGACTGACAGCAGGGGCGGCTGCTACCACCCTGAGGGTTTACGTAGCGCCCATTGCAGCTCAGAGAGTGCTGGATGAAATCCCCCTGGGGAGGCATCGGATGGTCTCCGCCTTTATGCGTGGAGTCAGACGGCTTAGGCCGGCTCGCCCCACGGCAGTTCCTTCTTGGGACTTATCAGTCGTCCTCGAAGGTCTAGTGACGGCCCCTTTCGAGCCCTTAGAGTCAGCTCCAGAGCGGATACTGACTCTTAAGGTTACTCTTTTGCTGGCGCTTACGTCATTGAAAAGAGTTGGAGATTTGCAGGCCCTCTCCCTGTATGGACTTTGCCCCGGGTCTAGTCAAAGTGACCCTGCGGTCTAGGCCTGGTTACATTCTCAAGGTCTTGTCCACATCGTTTCGCTCTCAGGTGGTCACACTTCACTCTTTCCATCCTCCTTCCTTTGCTTCGAGTGAGGATGAGAAACTTTGCATGCTCTGCCCGGTTCGGGCATTGAAGCTGTATGTGGATCGCTCCAGGGTTTGGAGAAAATCCTCCCAGTTACTGGTGTGTTTTGGTGTTGGCCGCCGCGGGCTTGCCACGTCAAAGCAGAGGATTTCCCACTGGGTGAGAGACGGCATTTCGCTGGCTTATGAGGCGCGGAGTCTTCCTTCACCTCTTAGCCTTCGGGCGCATTCTACTAGGGGCGTAGCCTCCTCTCAAGCTCTTTTTAGAGGGGTACCCCTGGAGGATATTTGTGTTGCGGCAGGATGGTCCTCTCCGCATACCTTTGTCAGGTTTTACAACCTTGACATTGATACGGTTCCAGGTTCTCAGATCTTGTCTGTTTGAACCGACCGTATGTTGTTGGTTCATTATTGGACCAGATAGGCAGCGTTTTTAGCTTGGCGTGTTTGGTATATCGTTCCCAAAGCATGAAGAGCTTCACGCAGCGTAAGTGAACCTATGATAGAGAACGTCTCGGGTTACTCGCGTAACCCTTGATCTCTTAATAGGGAATGAAATGCTGCATTCACTGCCAAGCTCCTCACGCTGCCGACAGGGTTCTTTTCGGCAGAGAAATCTGAGGAGTAGATGGCGCGTTCGCCAGTATAAGCTGACGACGTGAGTGTGTCAGGGGCGGTGTCGCACCATCAGCCAATGAATTGGCGTGATTCTATAAGGGCTTCAGACATCGGTCACGCAGGAGGCGTTCCCAAAGTGTGAAGAGCTTCACGCAGCGTCTCGTTCCCTATTAAGAGAAAAGGGTTGCGCGAGTAAGCCGCGACGTTTTGCATTGTTACAATTTAAAAAAAACTTTGTTTAGTTAATTTTTAAACCTGTTTTACAAATGAGGACGTCCCCAAATGGAGGTTTTCGGAGAATTTGTCAGGTTTACCTCACTTTTGGCACAAATTTGTCCACAAAATATGGTTAAGTAGGTACACACACACACACACACTCTCTCTCTCTCTCACACACACACACACGCACACACACACATACACATACTGCATTGCCTTGCACACACACACACACACACACACACACACACACACACACTCTCTCTCTCTCTGCGCACACACACACACACACACACACACACCTCTCTCTCTCACACACACATACACACACACACACATGCATGCACACACACACACACACAAACACCTCTCTCTCTCACACACCTCTCTCTCACACATGCACACACACACTGGTGGTGAGTGTATTGAGACGTGTCTTCATTGCGGCTGACCTCGAGTGAACTTGAACAGCGAGTTGTGTAACTCTCAGAGATGCAGCAGATGTTGTATCTGAAGCAAGTATTAGACACGCTCTACTGAAACCCGTCCTTGATTTGCTTTGTTAGGAGTGTGTGTTCTCCTCTCAAGTGTGTGTCTTCGTCTCACGTTAACCTGAAGCCCACGAAACACATCATTGTTTCTCATGACAGCGATCCACACTTGCTTGTCAGAGTTCACAGTGATCAGAATAAGACGCTAAATGTAATTTAATATATGCAAATGAATGAAAAATAAACTTGAATCCAATAAATGTTTTCTGAAAATGTATGAGATTTTGCTTATCAGGTAAATAATTCTAGTTTAGCAGAAATCAAGGCAAGTGGGGCGTCTGGTTACTGTAATGCTTGTGTTTGATTGATGTTCAGCATCAGTTAACACATTCAGTGTCTTGCATATCAGCGTTCAGAGCTCGGCATCATGATAGCATTCATGCACACTAGCTAAAAACAGCATTCATGCATGGAAACACAGTGAGCTGGCACGCTCCTTCAGTGGTTTGTGTCTCCCGTGGTGTTGGAACACATCCGGTGAGGAAGAGTGTCCTCATAAGGGCTGGATCCGCAGCCTCCTGCTGCTGTTGAGGCATCTGTCCGTGTGCGTTCTGTGTGAATGCTTCACATGTTGTTGTTTTTTACTAATATTAGTTACTGTGGTGTTGACAATCGTGACGCTGGTCTCTAAAATGTAGATAGCAACCTTATTTACAGAAAATATATATTTGATATATATCGCTATCTTTAAATAAATCTTTCATATAAAGTTTTTGTCATATGGCCCACTAATAATTGTTTTAAATAATCGTGATTACAATATTGACCAAAATAATCGTGATTATGATTTTTGTCATAATCGAGCAGCCCTGCTATATAGCACCGCTACCGTATACAGAACCTGTTAAGCTCCTGTATGGTTCTTCAGTGGTTCTTCAGCGGTTCTTTGGGGTGATTATGGTGATATATAGCACTGCTACCGTATACAGAACCTGTTAAGCTCCTGTATGGTTCTTCAGCGGTTCTTCAGCAGTTCTTCAGTTGTTCTTCAGCGGTTCTTCAGTTGTTCTTCAGCGGTTCTTCAGTGGTTCTTCAGCGGTTCTTCAGTGGTTCTTTGGGGTGACTAAGGTGCTATATAGTACCGCTACCATATACAGAACCTGTTAAGCTCCTGTATGGTTCTTCAGCGGTTCTTCAGCGGTTCTTCAGTGGTTCTTCAGTGGTTCTTCAGTGGTTCTTCAGCGGTTCTTCGGCGGTTCTTCAGCGGTTCTTCAGTGGTTCTTTGGGGTGACTAAGGTGCTATATAGTACCGCTACCATATACAGAACCTGTTAAGCTCCTGTATGGTTCTTCAGCGGTTCTTCTTGTGATATAGCACAGCCTCTCATGTCTCATTGCATAAGAATGGATTGTTGGCCCATAATCAGATCACATAATTAAATAATGGATCAGAAATTAAATCAGATGAATGTATCAGTGCCTTTTACAAAAAAATCAGCGGCTGTGTGTGTGTGCGTTTGAGTGTGAGTGTGTGCCCACGTCTGGGTGCATATTTATATGGTTCATGAGGACACAAATGTGTATAATGGCATGGGTATACAAATACTAATTAAGCTTTAGCCAAGTGGGCAGCCGACTGTGCCCGGGGAGCAGTCGGGCACAGGTTTGTGCCAAGGTTTGGTGCCTTGCTCAAGGGTCTCACCTCAACGAGGACACTTCCTGCCGGAGCCGGGATTCGAACCCACAACCTTGGGTTACCTCGGGTTTCAAGTCCAACGCTCTATCCATTAGGCCACGACTGCCCCCCGTATGACAGGTATGACAGGTATTACAAGGAGAAGGGGATTTATTCATTTTCAGTGTCCCCATAATTCAAAACACTGGGGGAAAGTAGAAATGCACAAAGTCTCCTGTGATGGCTAAGTTTAGGTGTAGGGTTTATAAAAGTTAAAGTTCTAGAAGTTTTGGCATTTTTACATGTCTCTATAGTTACATAGTACATATTATATATAATTACTGTAATACAAATTTTGTAGGATTTAGCTAGACCCCAGTGACGGGTAGGTTTAGGGGCGGGTCAGGTGTAGGTCATTCGTAGTACGAGTGAGGTAGTTCGTACCAATTAGCCACCGGGCTGGATATATTATGTTTTGGTCATTTTGAACAACAAATTCAACACAAATTCAACAGATTTTAATTTCAAATAATTGTGTGATTTATTGTGCTTAGTTACTCAAACATCACATGAATAAATTACGTCTTAAAATAAAACATTCTAGAAAGAAGTTATAGTAAAATGTAATTATATTTCACAATATTACTGTTTTTACGTTATCATTGATCAAATAAATACAGCCTTGCGAGTATTTCTATAGATTTTTCATAAGATTTAATCACTGATTCTCTGGTGTGTGAAATATGAGAATCATAAAATTTTTGCAATCTTGAGTCTTGACCTGAGGCGACGTGTGCAGCTGTTTTCTTCCCGGGTCACACTCATCTGTACTCCAGGTGTGTGTTTGTCTTAGAGCTCGGTCAGCGGCCTCCGCTGATTTTGGCTCTTCATCATTGCAGTCAAACCGCCCCCGCTATGCACATTTCGTATGTAAAGGTCATTGCACACTGAGTCCGAAACTTTAGTCCGTCAAAAAAAAAATTGCAAAAAGATTCTCTGCCTTTTCGCATCCGTAGCACACTGAGTCTGAAATTTTTGCATGCATTTTTCCATATTCCTCATCCATTCCTATCAAAATGCATGCAAAATTTCAGACTCAGTGTGCAATGGCCTTTACTCTAATCGCTTCAGACGTTAGTTGCCATATCACCCTGTAGCCCAAGACTAGTTGCCCACTGAAGCTAAGTAGGGTTGAACTGGTCATTACCTGGATGGGAGACCTCCAGTGAAAACTAGGTTGCTGCTAGAAGAGGTGTTTGTGAGGCCAGCAGG
>CM050430.1:10818913-10821413 GCA_027564155.1 Gymnocypris eckloni scoliostomus | reverse complement strand
ATAGCTTTAGGATGAAAGCTATTCATGAATCTTGTGGTATGTGTTTTGATAGACCTTTACAGTTTCCCAGATGGAAACAATTCAAATAAGTTATGTGCAGGGTGATATGAGTCCTCAAAATATTGTGTATTTTCTGCAGACAGTGGGAGGCAAAAATGTCGTCCAGGGCAGGCAGCTGTTGTTTTGTGATGTTCTGCGCAGTCTTGATAACTCTCGTCAAAGCCTTTTTATCAGCTGCAGAGCTACTTCCGTACCACGCCAGCATACCATGTGTGAGGACACTCTCAATGGAGCAGCGGTAGAATGACAACAAGAGCTGTTGTGACAGGTTTACCTTCCTGAACATTCTTAAAAAGTATAGCCACTTCTTTGCTTTCTTAACTAGTGCCGTGATGTTTATCGTCCATGTGAGTTCCTCTGAGATGTGTGTGCCCAGGAATTTAAAACTGGACACTCTCCACCATCTCCTCGTTGATATACAATGGTGTATGTACATCTTGTTTCCTCCTGAAATCGTTTTTTGTTTTTTTGATGTTCAGGGCCAGATTGTTCTCCGTGCACCACCCCATCAGCCTCTTTATCTCCTCTCTCTAGGCAGACTTATCGCCTCTGGTGATCAACCCCAATATAGTCATATCGTCCACGAATTTGATAAGGGTGTTGGTATTATACGATGGTATACAATCATGTGTATACAGAGAAAAGAGAAACGGGCTTAACACACATCCCTGTGGGACACCTGTGCTGATTGTCAAAGTTGAGGAATTATGTGGGCCCATTCTCACTGACTGTGGCCGCTCTGTTAAAAAGTCATTGATTCACAGGCAGATGTTATACTGAATGCCTAGATCAGACATCTTGGAGAACAATCTGCTAGGTAAAATAGTATTAATAGCAGAACTGAAGTCCAAGAACAACAGCCGTGCATATGTTCCTTGGTGCTCTAGATGGCACTGTACAGTGTGGAGGGTAATGGAGATAGCATCATCTGTTGACCTGTTGGCCCTGTATGCATACTGGTGAGGGTCCAAGGTGGGTGGCAGAGTAGTCTTGATGTGATGCAGAACCAGTCTCTCCAGGCATTTCATGATTACAGGTGTCAATACAATAGGTCTATAATCATTGAAAGATGTTATGGCAGCCTGCTTTGGCATTGGCACTACTGTGGACTTCTTCAGGCAAGTTGGAACAGTGCACTTCAACAGCGAAAGGTTCAATATATCTGTAAATACCTCACCCAGCTCTGCAGGACAGTCTCTGAGGACGCGCCCTGGGATGCCATCCGGACCAGTTGCTTTCCGTAGAGTCCTTATCACCTCAGCAGGCTGAATGACAAAGACAAATGTCTAGGAATGAAGCAAGCGCTGGCAGGGATGCCAAAAGTAGTGCCTCAAGACGCAGTGTCTCGTTCCCTCATGGAACCAGGGTTACATATGTAACCTGAGGCTTTCCTCTTCAGAAAATCAAGTTGCATCCGAAAACGCTAGGGGAACGAGATACCCACACCGCCAGGCTTCCCAAATCCCTGCCCAGTGTGTATCCCTGTGGAGCACACCTAGGGCGAGAGGACAGAAGAGCTTGGAGTGGCCTGCATGTCAAGGCCATAAAATCTGACAAAGGTCAGGGGCGTAGACCATCCCGCAGCGTTGCAGATGTCCTGGATGGGAACATCTGCTTAAAAGGCCTTGGAGGTCGCCACACTTCTAGTTGAGTGAGCCTTGACTCCCATCTGCGAGGGGAGATTAGAGGACTCATAAGCAATGTTAATGGCATCCACAATCCACCGACTGAGGGGCTGTTTAGAAGCAGGAGGACCTCTCTCAGGGGGGCCATAGCACACCAGCAATTGGTCCACGCTTCTCCACAGGGCAGTGCGAGCACTGGACACATACAGTTATGCTTTTGCTGGTTAGGCTCCCGAAAGAGAGGAGGACAGAAGGCCTGTAATATGACTGCCAGTGGTGCCGAGGAGGGGACCTTCGAAACATACCCTGTTCTAGGGTATAGAAAGGCTTTGGCCATGCCGGGCATAAAGTCCAAGTGAGAGAGCCTGAAGATCCCCAACTCTCTTGAGAGAAGATATCGCCAGAAGGAAAATGACCTTCAGAGTGAAATGGCGATCAGAAATCTCCTCAATTGGCTTGAAGGGAGGCCACCACTGCAAGGATCTCCTGTACAGCAGGCCAAGAGGTATCACGTTGGAAGCAGCTGCCATCAAACCCAGCAGTCTCTGAAACTGCTTTACAGTGAGTGACTGGTCTTCTCTCACTCTCATGATTGCAGTGAGTATCGCCTCGATCCGAGCAGGTGACATACATGCCTGCATCGTGGTCGAATCCCACACCACGCCCAGATAAGTGGCATTTTGTCTTAGCCCCAGCACTTCCATGTGAGCAAGAACGACATCTCAATGTCGAACCACCATCTGCTCTGATTGAGATCAAATCAATCAATCGTCGATGTAATTGAGTATGCGGATGCCCTGGAGTCGCAATGGAGC
>CM050430.1:10791413-10813913 GCA_027564155.1 Gymnocypris eckloni scoliostomus | reverse complement strand
GCCCACTGCTCCTCTCACCCCGCCCCCCTCTACCTCATGCCCCGCCCCAACTCAGTGGCAGGTGAGTGAAGCCCCGCCTCCTTCTCTTCATCTGCGCTCATGTGACCCTGTTGCTGCTCAAACTCATGACATGAGATGTTTGGATGTTAAAGGGTTTGAATTGAATTGACCTCAAACCACATGATACTGAATTTGAATTACAATGAACGGAAATTAATAATCACACAACAACAAAGAACACAAGAACAGCTGTCCATGTTTTGCGAGAGTTCATTTATTAAATGTAATGAAATATATACAATTGATCAAAGTTCATTAAATTGTATTACTAGCTTTATGGATTTTTAACATTTATAAACATTTGGTTGTAGTTTACTTTGAATGTTTTAGTGGCTCTGTGTTAGGTCAAAAAACACCTTTATTGTCTTATAAAATGCATTTATTTTTACCTTATCGTCTCAATGACTCTCAAACGATTAATTTTTCTAAGCCCCTCCCCTGCGTGACGCTAATCTGCACTGATTGGTCGATTTCATTTAAAGCAGAGCGCAGTGCTACTTTGTGTACAGCGTTACCGTGGAAACAGCGATTTGTAGCGCTACACCTAGTGGCAACAAGTGGGCGGGGATATGCTAATGTCTCATGTGGGATTGGTTTTAAAAACGACTCGTTTCAATGATTCAGAGTCGAATCTTTCTTTAATATCTTTATACACGGAGCACGTTCAGATTTAACACTTTGCAGGATGTTTTCATTCCCTTACACACTGCATGAAACATCATCTTCACAACTGTCTGATGATGTTGATATGTTTCTTATATAACGCATCGCCTCTTCATTGCTGGTTGATTGTGTTATTTTCCAAGTAATCAGCATTGTTGTATTTATGAGAAGAAGCGTTATTAGAGAGAGAGAGAGAGAGAGAGAGAGAGAGCAATGAGTTATGGTTATCTCAAAAGAAAGTGGCTCTCGAAAGGGCAAGTGATATAAAAGATTATTTCTAATTTGAGAAAACGGCTGGTATTCACGCTTGTGATCAGGACTGATGCAGTTGCTCTGAAAACCATACAAACCTTGATATACTGTATATAAATATACCGTGTGGTCTACTGATAAATTCTTCTGAGATGAATAGCTAACACACAAATGACCATTCAGTCGTTATTTACTATCATCAGGACCTTTATTTCACCCGTAAGACTGTTTTAAATAAATGTCAGCTTTTTTATATAATCAACTGAATGAAGACTAAAGTTGTAAAGCTTAAAAAAACAGAAATGTGATCCATATTTATTTATTTATCTGCTTGTTTGTTCGTTTTTGTAGTTTTGGTATTCATTATTAATACATGAATATATATATTTCCTTTGCTGTTGTTTTTTTTATTTAATTTTCATAAAAAACTGAAATGTATATAACAAATTAAACAAAAGACCGAGGTCAAAAATGCCCCAAAAACTTAAAATCAGCTTAACGATGGTCAATATGATTTGGCGGCATATGCCAAGATATTGCAAGGCTTATGACTTATTTGCAGTTATTAATATCCCCCTTCACTGAAAAACAGTGTTATAGGTTGCATTTCAACCGTTTATTTCAGATGTATTATTAATGTGGTATTTATTACTCGTACGTGTAGTCTATTGTTTCTGAAAAAACCTTCTGATCATGCTTTTTGTATCATAAAAATATCAATGGAAACTCCAAAATGACCAAAATTCACTTTTAAATGTAATAAAGATGGTCAATATGACTTGGTGGTATATTGGAAATGTCTAAACGGCATACGATAAATTATTATTCAGTCATAAATATTCTGAAAATCACAAAAAATGTATATGGACCTCAATAATTATATGTCAACACTGAATGCTATTGGTTATTGAGATTAAACCATAGTACAACCATCATATTTGACATTGAAATTGTCAGTTTGTCTCCCAAAGTTATGGCTTCATAAGACTTGTAATACAGCGCATGCATGATTTTTTATGACATGTTCACGTTTTTAATCAAGACAGCTCCAGTCACCATTGACTATATGGAAAAGAGCAGCCAGTATATTCTTCAAAAATTAATATAGTGACAAAGTCGTAAAGAGTGAGTGAATCATATCAGAATGCATTGAGTGCATTAGTTTGTCTCGGTCGCATTGTGCAAGATTCATTAAACATGCATCATATCGTGTCTTTGACATCAATCATATAACTCAGGGATATAACCTAATAGTACTGAAGTATTATTAATACTAATGCATGTTTGCAGAGTCCCATCGGACCCCGTTAGTAAGAGAAACCAGAGATTAAAGCCTCTTTGGATGGAGCTAGTTTTCTTGAGGAGGTTTGGGGAAAAATCAATCTGGTCCGAATCGAACATGTGTTTTTGTCAGACGAGCAGGGTAATAATACAAACCATTTGATTGCAATATATTATCTTCACCTTGGCTGAATTTGTATTGCATTTAGAGCTATGTTTTGCTGGGATCCCGTCGAGCATAACAACAACAGAGTCGTTAATAAGAGACTTCTCAAAATGCTTTTGTGATCATATGACTTTCCCAAAATCCATTAGATATATAAAAACTAACAAAAAAAACAATCCTCAGTATTTTTGTCTTGATTTGCAGAAATTAAGGCCTGTTTACTGAAAAATGCATCGTGTGATCAGTCAAAAAACAAAATCTGTCAATGAGATAACAAACATAAACTTTATTCAAAGACGAAACGTTCATTTTTCTTACTCCACTGGCAGGGATTTTGTCTTGTTTTATGCATAAACTTAATGAGATATTTTGCTAAATGTATAAAGAGTTGACCCTCTGCAGTGAATGGCTAGCCTGGTAATACTTACTCTGCAACTTCGCTTTGCGTCGTAGACAGCGTCTGGATGGGCATAATTGACACGCGTTAACTTTCTCGTGTGCTTGTCTGGAGTTTAAAATCATTGGTCCACCCGTTACCAATCACACAACGTTTGGTTATGATATATGTTATGAGTCGGCTCGAGTGAAGACAGCTGTGAACGACTTGTGAAGATTATGTGAAGTAAATCTACGCATCCACGGCACAATTAGTGCATTTAAACTAATCTTTAACAGTAGAGACAAATAAGAAAATATGTCAAAGTTATGATTAGTTCTGCTTTGTTCATTTCCAGTCTGTCGGAAATGCAGCAACTTAATTGCACGATTACAGCATGACATGGCGATATTCAAGGACTGGAGAAGAAAGGAGACACTGACCTGTTTCTCGCTGACGATCGGTAAGGGTTGATAAATTAACTTTTCCCGAAACCTGTCGGGAGTAGTGCCACAACATCACCTCAAGATGTGAACCAAACACTTGTTCGGGCTTCAGTTGGCAAACGCTGGGAATATTCTCCACAACTGAGCGACTAGCATCCCGTGTGTCGTTTTAGAGTCCCCTAACCTTAACTACAGTCTTAAACTCGGCGCTTAGCATCTACGTCACGGCACTGTGTTCGTTGGTTGGACGGCTAGTGCGGAGCTGGTTTGCTGTATCAGACTGAGTACAGAAGCCAACTGAAATTGAGCGGAAACACAAAGTCTGACGTAGTCGGGCTAGTGAATGGGTGCCGTCAGAATAAAAACATCACAATAATCCACAGCACTCCAGTCAATCAGTTATCATCTGGAGCTGAAACAAATCCAGCATTAAGATGTTTATTTATTTAGTCATTTAGCAGACACTTTTATCCAAAGCGACTTACAAATGAGGACATTATAGAAGCAATCAAAACCAACAAAAGAGCAACAACATGCAAGTGCTATTACAAGTCCTGGTTAGCCTAACGCAGTACACGTAGGAAGAAAACGAGTATATAGAAAATAGAAAAAAGAAACATAGTGTTAGTTTTACAAGAAAAGCTAGCAGTTAGAGAATAAATATGCTATTGATAGAGGGTCGAATGTGTGTGTGCTTTTTTTAATAAAAAGAAGACAGATTAGATAAAATAAAATGAGAATAGAGAGTGCTAGAGTTAGAGGGTCAAATAAAGATGGAAGAGGTGTGTTTTTAGCCGTTTCCTGAAGATGGTAAGGATTCAGCTGCTGGGATTGAGTTGAGTCATTACAACAGTTGGGAACAGTTAATGAAAAAGTCTGTGAAAGTGATTTTGTGCCTCTTTGGGATGGTACAGTAATGCGTTGTTCATTTGCAGAACACAAGCTTCTAGAGGGCATATAAGTCTGAAGTAATGAATTTAGGTAAAGGGGTGCAGAGCCAGAGGGGGTTCTGTAGGCAAACATTAATGCCTTGAATTATATGCATTGAGCAGCTATTGGTAGCCGGTGCAAATTGATGAACAGAGGTGTGACGTGCGTTCTTTTCGGCTCATTATAAATTAATTTTGCAGCAGCGTTTTGGTATTAGATGTTATTAACTCAAATACCATAGAGTCCATAATCCATAATAACTCTTCCTCAGTGAAAAGTGTTCTGGTCTGAATCAGGAGAGAAATCTGCACAGATGCCAAAAACAGCTCTAAACTAATATGTGTCTGGATTTAATGTGAGAGACAACAACAGATGCACTTATCACTGAGGAAGTTATTATGGACTCGTATTAGAGTTAAAATGTCTTAATGCTGGATTTGTTTCAGCTCAAGATGATAACTGATGGACTGTGGATTATTGTGATGTTTTTATTCTGACGGCACCCATTCATCTATTGCTGAGACACATTTCTACAAGCCTGATGAAGAAACAAACTCATCCTGATCTCGTATGAAATGAGTGTGAGTTAGTTTTCAGCAATTGTTCATTTATGGATGAACTAACTGTTCCTTCAAGTCATTTTGCTTCTGAAGTAAGATAAGATATTTGCACAGAAAAACAAGACAAAAATACTAAGTATGAGTATCATTTTTGCAGTGTACAGAGATCATTTGTATCAGTGCATGTAGTCGTCGCTTAAGCATTGCAACTCAAGCATCGCTTAGAAAACAAATCTGAATGAGAGATGTGTAGGAGGAAGAAATGAAAGTCTGAAGAAAGATGAAAGGGCAGCGATATAAATAAAGTACTGAGGTAAGAGAGCGAGAAATACTCAGTCAATCCGAATGATGTAACGAGGAATGAATAAAAGAGAGGAAATGGGGATGAAAGAAAACAGTGTGAGAATACTGGCAGGTGAAGGATTGAGGGTGAGACGTGGAACGAGGCAGAGATAACGCTGGCTGCTGATTGGCTGAGCTCCGGCGCTGGAGGAGAACGCTGGCTGCTGATTGGCTGAGCTCCGGCGCTGGAGGAGAACGCTGGCTGCTGATTGGCTGGAGGAGATCAAAGCATCTCAAATCCCCAGATCCTCATCCGCACAGAGACCGGCGGAGAAAGCGGGAGATGAGGAGGTGTGAATGAAGCCGGAGGAGTGCAGATTCTACATTATGTAATGTTGTAGAGGTCGTGGGAGATACTGAAGACACGTGAACATCCTAATTAGATAATTAGGTGTGACATAACACAAGAAACCATGAGCTTAAAGAGATAGGTCATGTAAAAATATCATAAATCCAGCATTGTTTACACTCATTTATTTGCTCGTGGAACACAAAAGAAGATGTTTAGCAGAATGTCTAGGCCGCTCTTTTCCATGACATAGAAATTAATGTATTTTGCATTTATTTAAAACTTATTACAAAGACATATGAGAGCAAGCAGACTCGTTTTATAAAGAATTTAATACTTTTATTCAGCAAGGATGCATTAAAATGATCATATGACAGTAAATACATTTTAAATGTTACAATAACATTTATTTAACATAAATTATTATTTATTTATACACTATTATAGCTTTTTATTACAATTTTAAATATGGTTTTATTATATATATTTTAATAATATACAATTATATAGAATGGTTTAATAATATTTAATTAATATTTTCAGTTTTAATTTAGATTTAGTTTAATTTTGTATTGTGTATTTGTCATTTTCATTTATTTTTGTTCTTCTTAAATATTGCTATTTACATGTAATTTAGTTTTAATTTAGTTTTACTTTTTGCTAAGTTTCAGTAATTTTAGTGCTTCAAATTAAACTCATTTCAGTAAGTTGACAAGACAACGTGTATATTTATTAATAAATGTATTAGTTTATTACTTTTTCTTTATTTTAATTTAAATTGTATTTATTTAATCATTATACTTTTTATGAATTTTTATAATTTTTATTTATAACTTTTTCCATCTAATATTTATCGTTTATTTCAAATTTATTTCCGTTAACAACATTTTTGTAATAATAACCTCGGTTTTGACATTTTTGGGGAGCTTGTCCACGTTTACTTCCAGTGGACAGAAACGAGCAGACAGGGCATTGCCTGACATTGGCTTTTATGTTCCATGGAAGAAATAAAGTCATACGTATGGAAGCCCGTTTCCGCCACTGAATAAAAAATAAAACAAGGTAATTGCGACTTTTTATCTCACAATTCAATTTTTTTTCTCGCAATTGAGAAATATAAACTCGCAATTCTGCGATATAATTCAACTAAATTCTGAGTTGAATTGCGAGAATTGCAAGATATAATCCTCGCAATTCTCACTTTTTATATCTCACAACTCTGACTTTCTCGCAATTGCAAGTTTATATCTCACAACTCTGACTTTCTCGCAATTGCAAGTTTATATCTCACAACTCTGACTTTCTCGCAATTGCTAGTTTATATCTCACAACTCTGACTTTCTCACAATTGCTAGTTTATATTTCACAACTCTGACTTTCTCGCAATTGAAAGTTTATATCTCACAACTCTGACTTTCTCGCAATTGCTAGTTTATATCTCACAACTCTGACTTTCTCACAATTGCTAGTTTATATTTCACAACTCTGACTTTCTCACAATTGAAAGTTTATATTTCACAACTCTGACTTTCTCGCAATTGCAAGTTTATATCTCACAACTCTGACTTTCTCGCAATTGCAAGTTTATATCTCACAACTCTGACTTTCTCGCAATTGCAAGTTTATATCTCACAACTCTGACTTTCTCGCAATTGCAAGTTTATATCTCACAACTCTGACTTTCTCATAATTGCAAGTTTATATCTCACAACTCTGACTTTCTCGACAATTGTGAGTTTATATCTCACAACTCTGACTTTCTCGCAATTGTGAGTTTATATCTCACAACTCTGACTTTCTCGCAATTGCTAGTTTATATCTCACAACTCTGACTTTCTCGCAATTGCTAGTTTATATCTCACAACTCTGACTTTCTCGCAATTGCTAGTTTATATCTCACAACTCTGACTTTCTCGCAATTGCTAGTTTATATCTCACAACTCTGACTTTCTCGACATTGTGAGTTTATATCTCACAACTCTGACTTTCTCGCAATTGTGAGTTTATATCTCACAACTCTGACTTTCTCGACAATTGTGAGTTTATATCTCACAACTCTGACTTTCTCGACATTGTGAGTTTATATCTCACAACTCTGACTTTCTCGCAATTGCTAGTTTATATCTCACAACTCTGACTTTCTCGCACCATAACCAATGGCTTTGCAGGCAGTGCTTTGTTCAATTTGCACTAGATTAACTATATATTGAACTAGATGAATGTTGCATCCAAATATGATTTTAACAAGCATAAAAATGACTCATTATTCTCCATTTCTGTTTTTTTGCGCTCGCGGTTGGACAGTACCATTACCACCAGGCAGGGTGCGGGGGACGGCGCACACAGCTTTCAGACACAACATTCTTCATTTTTTTATAGTTCTGAGTTTGAGGTATCGCATTATTTTAATAACAGCTGTCAAGTCAAAAGGCAAGACAAGGCAAGTTTATTTATATAGCACATTTCATACACAGTGGTAATTCATAATTCATAATTCATTATTACATAAAAGAAAGTGAAATAATCATTCACAGCAATAAAAACAAGGAGTTAAAAATAATAAAACAAGGAATTTTAAAATGATATAGAAATTGATTTAAAATGAAATTTAAAACAGTTAAATAGAAAAGGATTATACATAAAATACAATGCAGTCAGTTTGGACGTAGCACAGCGCTCATTCAACAAATGCACAGCTAAATAGATGAGTTTTGAGTCTGGATTTAAATGTGGCTAATGTTTTAGCACATTTGATCTCTTGAAAAAGGTAGTATTGTAACACGAGAGTGGATATATATGAATGTACGCAAGTGGATTTCCTTCAATATCGGATAAAGAGCACTTTCATCTCAATGTTCTTGCTATAGAATTATCTTATCTCCTGTATTTAATGTTGTACCAAAAAAAGTCAGAATTGCGACATATAAATGTGCAATTGCGATAATCTTTTTTAGAATTGCGATATAAACTCGCAATTGTGAAAAAAAAGTCATAATTGCGTGATAAAAAGTCATAATTACGAGATATAATCTCACAATTGTGAGAGAAAAGTCATAATTACGAGATATAATCTCACAATTGCAAGAAAAAAAGTCAGAATTGCGAGATATAAAAAGTCAAAATTGTGAGAGAAAAAAGGTTTTATTCAGTAGCAGAAATGAGCTTCCATATATACGGGGCTGGGAATAACACGAGGGTGATTAAATGATAACAAAGCCTTCATTTTTGTGTGAATTAGCTCTTTATCTTCCACCGAGCAAAGTCAGGCTTTGTTGCTTGGCTGGAATCGTTTCTATTATATTTATATTTCCCATATTTCATAACAAGACTCTATCTGGTCCAGTAAGGTCAGCTCAGCCTGACTCGATTTTAATGCACTGGAAGCTCCTCGAGAGAACAGAGCGTCTTTAATTCTATTGGAAAGCTGATGTAATTGCTTGTTTTCCCGTCTCACAGCGAGCAGAACCTCAGATTCGTTCACCTGCGGTTTCATGGAATAAGATGCAGCTGTGTCTCCACACACACACACACACACACACACACACACACACACACACACACACACACACACACACACTCAAATTCAATTTTAAACGTATTATCGCAGAACAAGGCTGTCTTGTCATATACACACAAGCACACCCAAAATCAATTTCAACATGATTACTTTATTTATTTTTTGTAGAGAACTCTTTCTATTTCATGTGATGCACTTACCGTGAGCCGTCCACTCACACAAAGCCGTTCTGAGAAGACTCCTTGAGCTCTGTGGAATATGTTATCAGTGTCAAAAATAACCATCGAGCTGAAAATAACATAGACTGCCTCTCCAAAAACCACTAGATAATTACACTTGTGCTCTGGGTTTGAGCTACAGTAGGCCTGTCACGATTATTTCACCATTATATAATGAAAATATGACTAATAATGACAGAAATCATAATACTACTGATAACATCACATTTATGTATGACTCATAATAATAATAATAATGCACCATAAAAGTGGTTCATAGGATCATTTTGTAATCGACTTATGGCACAGGTTGGATATTAATAATGTCAAATCATATTTGATACGTAAAAGTCTTTATTGTTTTATTTTATTGTACAAGCATTTTCTGTAGAGCTACTTTAAAACCCATTTCATCCTCGGAATAAAAAAGTAAAAAGGTAATTCTGACTTTGTTTCAGAACTGGTAAATATAAGCATAATTTTGACTTTTTTTTACACCTTGCAATTCTGTTTTCTTGTTTCAAGTAAGGAATAAAAATCAAGCTAATTTTGAGTTTTTAGCTCACAGTTCTGAGTTTGTATTTTCGGACTAGAATTGAAAGATAAAGTTCAAGAACTAAAATAATAATTATAATAATAATGTCTCAGAACTGCGAGGTGTTAACTCGTAATTCTGAGTTTATACAGCGGGTAAAATTAAGCATTAAACACGTCACCATTTTCCTCAGTAAATATATTTCTAAAGGTGCTGTTGACTTGAAATTTTCACCAGATGTTGATAACAACCCAAGCTATCCATAAATTCAAAGACAACAAAACAAATAAGTTCAGAAATGATGTTATGTGGAATAAAATGGAATGACACAGAGAAAAAAGTTTGAGCACATGAAGAAAGCAAGGCATGGAAAGCCAAGACACCAGCAGAAATCTATCAGTAATTAGCAATCCCCTCGTCAATGGAAATTAATATTAGCTGCTTCAGTCCCAACACCTAGAGTACCAGGATAAAGATGAAACATGGGTGGCAATGATCCCAAACACAACCAAGCAAACTCTCGACTGGTTTCAGAGAAAGAGATCGGCCAGACAATCACCTGACTTCAAGCCAATATAAAATAAAGATCAGAGTTCATAGAAGAGACTCATAACCTTCAAGAGTAAATCTGATCAATGCATGGGATAGTTTCTCCAGCAGGAGGCGTCTTGAAGCGCTCATTACCACTGACGGCTTTTCTACAACGCATTAAACAGTAGCTCAGTACTCTCCCCCATCGTGTCGCTCTATTTTATTACACATAACGTATTTGTTTTGTTGTCTTTGTATGTATGGATAGCTTGGGTCGTTACCGATATCAGGGGTCTGTTCTTCGTGCGTCGCTAACTCAGTTAGCTCATCCTGGAGTTCTTGTCATACAACAGGTCCGTAAGCTTAAACCTGCTCAGCTTATGTAGGATTAGATCGCATCTTTTTAAGCAGAATTAATACTTAAAATCTGTCCCAGACACCGCTACTTTATTATAAGAGTATACTGCTGGTCCAGGGACAATCATTTAAAATAATAATAATTAAAAATGTATTCTAAAATAAGCTAATGCTGTTGTGTAGTCTATAATACTATAGACACAGTCAGTTTAACTCATTGAAAGATTGATTAGCGATTAAATAATTACTTTATAATTGTATTGGAGTCTTAAACACAGTTAATCTGAGCCGTGCGTTAATTTGAGTGATGACAGATATTATGGGATGTGATGCAGATAACATGATCTTTAAGAGTAATTAATGCTGTCACGTAACAAATCTGCTTCAAAAATCAAATTAAATGAATTGCTAATTACAACACTGAAGTAAAAATGTAAAGCCTGTACACATACTAGAAATCATGAATATTAATAATTGGGAATCATGTCAAAAAATACAGTGCACATTTCATTTATCTATATAGATTTATGTAGTTTTGTTGGCTTGGCTGTTTCCTTATAAAGGTCCAGAAATGTGTCACGTTATTCATCAGGTGTCTTTTCTTAATTATATGATGTCATTATGTTTCTGTCGCGTTGCTGATCGTGGTCTCGAGTATCGATATACATCTGAACACTAGAACGCGCAGTAATCTTACACAACTTAATCCAGATATTTGAATCTAATATGCAAATTAGTTTGAAGAACTAAATTAGCCAGAGACCAGTTATCACGAGTAGAAGATCTGGCATTTCTCAAATCATCTCAGATGTATTAATACAAAGAACGGACCCCTGGTGAAAATTTCATGTCAACAGCACCTTCAGAAATATATTTACTGGGAAAAACAGTGACGTGTTCAATATTTTTATCAACGGGGCTAAAGGCGCCTTTGATATTATTTTCATCTAGATGTCAGAAAAACGTGGCGCAGCATTTTCAAAACATCCGCTTTTCAAGATGCACGCGCAAATTTGTCTGAACCTTGACGCAAAGCTGGTTCTGTGCTTACTTGATCTAATATTTTATGCTTTTTTAAATGTTGTTGATTTAGTAGCAAATTAGAATCGTTAAAACCAATGCATATATTTTTAGAAAATGTGATTTTTTTATGATTTTCAGTTTTTTGAATAAGAATATGTAAAAGTATGGTATTTGGGGTAAAACACGCATCTGCTCTTGGGACTAAAGACACAGTAATTAACATGATAATTAATAGATCGCTGACTTTTCCATTTGTTGGTTAGATTCAGATGATAAATATCAAATATTATAGAAAATAATCACCATGTTTAGAATGAAACTAATAAAAAAACATGAAATTAATCATATCATATAACAAAATATAATTCATTGTTACTACTGTAGATCTATATTCAATCATTATCGGATCTCCTTCAATACGTTCAGAATCTTTACTTATTAAATCTTTTTGTTTCTGTATTTAATGACAGTATATATATATTTTTTATGATCAGAAAATAGTACAAACTTTTATACCTCATACATTTATACAATTTTAAACAATTTTATTTTCACACAAAATCTGTCGCTCCATTAATGTTCAATGTATTTTTTTGTGCAATTATACATTTTAGGCACATTTTTTGTTTCTTATTTTACTTGCTGTAACTACATAAAACCTCAGGATTATGAGAGTAAAAATCCAAATTGTGAGATTGTTAATCTAATTGATTTAATATTGGCTTCTTCTCACACAAATCCCGTCCCATCTTTCTGTGAGCCGCTCCGACACCACTCCTAGAATTCCCAGAATTCTCAGCTGCGCTCGTCCCATCTACAGAAGATACTCACATTCAGTCCAGACAGAGTAGACCTGGACCTTAACACCAGAGGAGTCATGTTTACACACGTCGCTCCTCCACGAGAGGCTAAAGCGTCTGAAGGATATATATCATCATCTTTTCCTGATCCGGATTTAATCAGAGCATCTCCAGCCTGTCTCTGTGTGCTGTAAATCTGGCCTTTTGTCAGATTACGATTTCATGTGACAAACTCTTTATAAGCATACCCTTTATTTCGATAGTCCACTTTAGACATTCTACTAACTGTGAGCAGCTACATGTCTCTCAGAGTAGACTGTTAGGTTAAGTTCTAGGAGAATACGTTGATATTTACTTGCATAGTTTCTCATTCAGTATGTTGTGGATCCTCTACTGGAGTCACTAATGACTGCTAGTAGACATGTAGTTGCAAAGTTACTTACTGTTAGTAGACTAACTAAAGTGGACGATCAAAATAAAGTGTTACCTCGTTTTGGAATGTGCTCATTTTTGTTTTTTAATTGCTTTTGAATTGTTTTTTTCTAGTGCTGTCAAACAATTAATTAACCGCTTTGTTCCAAACACAACCATAGACATATATAGACGCCTCATTCGACCGGTCCAGGCACGTAGATGCGGCCGCTATCTTTGAACGGTATTTTTGACGTCAGAGCCGTTCTGTGCAGGCTTGTGGCATCTAATATTCAGTGATTACTATAGTGAATGACGTCAAGTTTAACGATGCAATATGGCAGATGGTTTAGATATAGCGGCCCGTAGAAACAGTCACTAATGAGGTATCTATGTATATACATCTATGACCAACACTGTTGAAGAATGCTGTTTTTATTAATATATTACACTTATTTGCTGATTTATTCTGTGAAAGCTTACTATATATGTGTCCCTGGAGAACAAAAGCACTCGCTGGGGTATATTTGTAGCAATAGCCAACAAATGGGTCAAAATTATAATTTTTATTTAATGCCGAAAATCATTAGGATATTAAGATCATGTTCCATGAAGATATTTTGTACATTTCCTATCATAAAATATTTTTTTGGAAGTTCATTTTAAAGATGATTTTCTCAATATTTCGATTTTTTTTTACACCCTCAGACACCAGATTTTCTAATATTGTCATATTATCATAACAAATCATAAATCAATGGAAAGCTTATGTATTCAGCTTTCAGCTGATGCATGAATCTCAAATTCAAAAAATTGCCTCTTATGACTGGTTTTGTGGTCCTGGGTCATGTTTTATAAAAGCAATACGAATTTTATAAGTTCACTGTTAAGTAAAGTGCTGTGCTTATTGCTTTAATACAAAACAGACAGTATGCACAGGTATGCTACGTGCAAGTTTGGGATGTAAATATGTATGTGTGTTAAATAAACGAATGTATGATAGTGTTGCAGGTTTATTGTCAAGATGAGTTGATTTATTGATCAGCATGTTTCTGTCCCATCAGCCACCAGCTCGGCTCATCTGGAGGACCTGGCGTATCTGGACGATCAGAGACACGCTCCGCTGCGCTCCTCGCTGAGAATGATGCGACAGAACACGGACGGCCAGGACCTGCGAGGTGAGCGTGATTAATAATAATAACATCACTGCATTCTCTCACGGAGCGCTGAATCCTCATCTGCTCTCTGTCCCGGGGTTTCCATCGCACACATTTGGACCCAAGATTTATGTTTTTGAAATTTCCATCCATTTGGATTCCACACATTTAATATAATCTAATAAACTTGATGTGATGTGTATTTGTCAGTCGCACGAGTAATAAAGTCAATCTCAGCTGTTTCAGTCTGATACATTTTAACACATTACTCATATTTTATCATGTTCATTGTTTATTCCTAAAAACGTTCAGAGTTAACAGATTTTATGTTGATTCCGAGGATTCTAAATAAATGCATTTTGAAAATATGGCTATTTTATTGAAATCAAATAGATGCAAATAAATAATAATAAAGTCATTCATAATCTTTAGAATTTAATTTATTGTTAAGAATTGTTTTAGTTAACTAAAATAGCCCTGTTTGGCACTCCAAATAATATTTAGGCTTAAATATAAGATTTATGTTTTTGAATTATGTATAACATTTCAATCCATTTGGAAATTGTAGATAGTTTTAACATACAAAATGTAATGAATGAATGATGCATTTATATAGCGCTTTTTGTGTATTGTTGTACACCCAAAGCGCTTTACAATCATGTGGGGGGGTCTCTCCTCAACCACCACCAGTGGTTGATGCATATTGCATATTTCTTTTGTTAAAACTAAATAAAAACAGGTATATTTCTAAAAAAGTTGATTATTAATTATTTACATTACATATTCACATGTATTATTAATTATTTAAGTAATCATATTTAAAAATTAATTTATTCAAAATACTGAGAATCAGCATAATTCTGTTAACTGTGAAAATTACATTTACTCAATTATGAACTATGAACATGGCTTAAAATATGGCTAGCTGTGGAAAAACTATATTCAGTTCAAATGTATGCGACTGCGATTTATGGATTTTAAATATATAAACCCTAGTTATTGTGCACACAGACACATTCACTTGATTAGTAACTATTACAGACATCTGACCAGTTTCACTTATTTAACAGGCAAACTAAAACATAAAAAACTTATTAAAACATTTGTTGAATAAAAAAAAATATATATATATATATATATATATATATATACATAAAACAATTGATGACTTGATGTACTAAAATAAATAGCTAACATAAAACGAATAAATTGAGTTAAAAAAACTAAAAACAATAAAAATGACTAAAACACAACAAAATTACTTCAACTTTAGATTAAAATAAAAAAGGAAAATTGAATTAAAATAAATAAAAGCCTATAATAGTATCTCAGTGATGGTGAAATAACACTGGTGCTGTGCTCCTCCGCTGGGCTCATACTCTCACACTCATCCTTCATCTCCAGCAGATCATTAGAGACCAGGGCCTTGGAGTGACCCAGACACACACACACACACACACACACACACACACACACACACACACACACACACACACACACGCACACACACACCACACACACACACACACACACACACACAGTCAGTCACACACACACACACACACACACACGCACGCACACACACATATATACACACACACACACACACACACACGCACGCACACACACACACACACACACACACACACACACACACATACACACATATATATATACACACACACACACAATATTATATTACACACACACACACACACACACACACACACACACACACACACACACACACACACACACACACACACACACACACACACACACACACATACACACACACAGTACACACACACACATACACACACACACACACACACACACACACACACACACACATACACACACACACACACGCTCAGTTATCACACACACACACACACACACACACACACACACACACACACACACACACACACACACACACACACACACACACACACACACACACACACACACACACACACACACACACACACACACACAGACAGACACAGACACACACTCTCTCACATACACACACACACACACACACACACTCTCTCGCTCAGTGACATTGTGCTGTGTTGCTCCTGCTGGTCTGCTGAGCTGCTCTCACCTGGTGAATAATTAAAATAGCTCTCACTGCATCCGGTACACACTCAGGAGAGAAAATGAGAAGGTGACTCTTACAATATGATATGGCTTACTATTAACCAGCGCTTCGAGGAGCCCACGTCCTGACAGCCACTAACATTTTAAGTTAAACTCAACAACCATGGAGTGTTTTTAACACACTGTACAAACTGTATTTTCTATCGCCTTACACCTAAATTTACCCCACACAGGAAACGTTCAGCATTTTTAGATTTTCAAACAACTTCATTCTCTATGATTTATAAGCTTGTTTCCTCATGGGACCTAAAAATGTCCCCACAAGGTCAACATTTACTGGTATTACTATCTGTGAGGGGACATTTGGTCCTCGTAATGTGATAAATACCAGACACACACACACAACACACACACAAATAAATTAATTATTGTAATTTAATTGCAATGGAATTAATGGAGCAACAGAAACATCAAAAAAATATTTAAAATGTTTTGCCAAAATATGTGTTTAAGTGATGTATTAACTTTAGACTAGTGTGATATCCTATATTTATATCTTCTATCAAGATTTTGTAAAACCAGTTACCAGTAAATTACCGTTCAAAGACTATTTTTATGTTTTTAAAAGATGTCTCTTCTGCTCACTAAGGCTGCATTTATTTAATAAAAAATAAAGTAAAAAAAGTAATATTGTGAAATGTTATTACAGTTTAAAATGTCTTGGTTACGTATGTAACTTGTTCCCTGAATGAGGGAACAGAGAAGTTACGTTGGATGACAGACGAATTGGGATCTCGCCAGAGAGACCTTTCCACTTCGAGTGTAACTAAACGAGCAATGGACATTGGCATCCAGCTACCGCTGATCACAGCGCGAGTATAAGAGGCAGCAGGTGCACTGGATTATTTCATGCTTTCGCTTCGGAGCCGAGCCGGTGACCCGGCCGCTCAGCGGTGGAACAGCAACTGTGGCGACGTGACGTGACGTGTCCATTCCCTCCTTCAGGGAACAAGGGTTACGTATGTAGCCGAGATGTCCCCTTTCAGTCGGTCCCTCCGAGTCACTTTGAAATTGGGATCCCTACCAAAGCACCACAGGAGCTGCCCTTCCAGCACCCTGTGTAAGCCTCCTGATCCTTCCTATGAGGCAGACGATAGGACCGGGCTCTACACAGAGAAGGTCAACTACTGCTGTTCCTAGAGCAACCTAAACAGAAGGACTTGAATAACACTGGGAAAGCATGCCCTTCCACTTGGAAGAGGCACACTGCGGAGTCACCTCCTCCCAGAGGGGGTTAAGTGATGTTTACTCACGTGAAGTAACCCCGTAGGGCCCTGTTGCACATGGAAGTCTCTGAGACGGCTCAGGCTGCATCATTAGAGATGGCAGAACGTGGTCTGACAGGGGAAACCTGGCTCTAGGAAGACTACCATGGAAAACACATGTGGGATCCCAACAGGGTCCCTTATATGGGCACTAGCCTCACACCAGATTCCCAGAATTCATTGGCTGAAGGCCTGGTGCCGGATGCTCCGCCACGTCTGGACGCTGGAGTGCTGGAGGACTCGACAGGGTTTGCATGGTTAAGGAACTCTCTGGAGAATTAGGCGTTAAGGACACTGTATGCTGACTCTGAACAGGGCCTCTCAGTGCCACTACCTGTTTAAGGTGAGAACACAGGAGGAAACTGGTTCGACACGCAGGCTATAGAACCTAGCGAACGTGTTGGGAGTCGCCCAACCCGCAGCTCTACAGATGTTTGCTAGCGAGGCACCACGAGCCAGCGCACAGGACGATGCGATACCCCTAGTGGAGTGAATACGCAACCTGAGCGGGCAGGGTACACCTTGTGTGGGTCATCCACTATCCAGTGGGCCATCCTCTTCTTGGAGACAACCTTCCCCTTCTGCTGTCCTCCATAACAGACAAAGAGCTGTTCTGAGGTCCTAATGCTCTGAGTTCTGTCCTCGTACTGTCACAGTGCGCGTACAGGACAGATAAAAGCTAGGGCTGGGTCTGCCTCCTCCAGGGGCAGCGCTTGCAGGTTCACCACCTGGTCCCTGAAGGGAGTTGTAGGAACCTTGGGCATGTAGCCAGGCCGGGGTCTCAGTGTTGCACTGGAGTCAGCCGGCCCAAACTCAAGGCATGATTTGTTGACCGAAAATGCCTTCTGAGAGCTACCTCCTGGGGCAGGTCACCTAGAACATCCGTCCCGTCCAGGGACCACACATGAAGTTTCCACAAATCTGGACGCGGGTGCCAGAGGGTGCCCCGTCTCTAAGAAACCAGATCCTTCCTCAGAGGAATCGGCCGGGGGCTGTCGAACGAGCATGAGTTCCGTGAACCAGGTCCTGTTGGGACAATATAGAGCCACTAACAGGAACTGCTCCTCGTCCTCCCTGATCTTGCACAGTGTCTGTGCTAGTAGGCTCATTGGGGGGAACGCATATTTGCACAGGCCCTTGGGTGCCAGTGTGTGCCAGTGCATCCGTGCCGAGCGTTGCCTCGGATAGGGAGTAGAACCTCTGGCAATGGGTGGTTTCTGGAGATGCAAACAGGTCTACCTGAGAAAGTGCCACACGTCGGACACCTGATTAAACACTCCTGGGATATGGATGGCATGAAGGGACCACAGATGCTTTGGACTCCAGATGAGATGGTGGCGTGCGAGTTGTAGCATGCGACGGGAGCGTAAACCGCCTTGCCGGTTGATATACGCAACGGTCACCGTGTTGTCTGTACAGACCAGAACGTCCCTGCCCTGAAGGCACCCTCTGAGGCAGCTCAAGGCAATGTGTACTGCCAACAACTCAAGGCAATTGATATGCTAATGCAGTTGGGGACCCGTCCATACCCCTGACACTGTGTGTCCATTGTATGTGGCTACCCAGCCGGTGGCCAAGGTATCCGTGAATACCACAGAATGCCTGGATACCTGCTCCAGGGGCACTCCTGCCAGAAGGAACGAGGGATCTGACCACGAGCTGAAGGTCATGCGGCAGGCCGGTGTAATCTGAGTACCGCATTTCCACGCCCACCTCGGGACTCGGCCATGGAACCAGTGCTGAAACGGTCTCATATGGAGCAGACCGAGGAACTATCACCGCAGCTGCAGCCATATGCCCCAGGAGCCTCTGAAAAAGTTTCAGTAGGACCGCCGTCCTGCCTGATAAAGTCTTGAGGCAGTTCAGCACCGACTGAACACGTTCCTGGGTGAGGCGTGCTGTCTGGTTGACCGAATTCAACTCCATGCCGAGAAAAGAGATCCTCTAAGTTGGCACGAGTTTGCTCTTTTCCCAGCTGACCCGAAGACCCAACTGGCTGAGGTGCCTGAGTACCAGGTCCCTGTGTGGTCCCAATTTCCACCAGGTCCCAATTTTGTCGGTCATCTGAATTGACTCGGATTGACCAACTGAAAGGGAACAGCTGTTTTCTATGTGAATATATAGTAAACAAATTAATTGCTGTGATCAAAGCTGAAGTTTCTGCATCCATTACAGTCTTCAGAGACTTCAGTGATTTATAATTCTTATTATTATTAATGCTGAAAACTTTCTCTCTCTTTTTTCCAGGATTGAATCAAAAGTTCAAAATATCGGCATTTATTTGAAATAGAAATCTCTTTTAACCTATTAAATGTCCTTAGTGTCACTTTTGATCAATTTAATAAGCTCTTGCTGAATAGAAGTGTGAAAAAAAATCAATTCTTGAATTGATACCGAAGAAAAAAAAATGTTTACACAAAGAAACATAAAAAAAACAGTGGCGTATTTTAAATGCAAACATTTAAGAAAAGCTGAGGGATGATAGAAATAATTTTCTCTGCCAGGGATGTAGTCTATACAGCTCATAACGTTCCTGTAAAGTAACATAAGTGCAGCAATTTACTGTGCGTCATTCCTCTCAATTCAACACTCGCAGTACTAGTCATCACGATTAGCCGTCTGTATGTGAGCGACGGCTTATATCACCTCTTAACTTGATCAGCAGCACTCAATCTGAGCCGTTTACTGTCACGACTGATCACTCGGACTTCAAGAACCGGCCAATAATCCAGAGTCTCTTTAGAGTCTCCTTACTAACACTGTAGCGATGAAATCAAAAGCTAGAATCACTGGGATGTTTCTATTATCACTCATTTCTCATTGATAATAATCAGAAATGTGTCTTGAGCAGCAAATCAGTATATTAGAATGATTTCTGAAGATCATGTGACACTGAAGACTGGAGTAATGATGCTGGAAAGTCCTATGCTTTCACTCTCTCCTCTCTCTCTCTCTCTCTGTCTGAAAAAAGACTGGGTGGGACAAGTTTATCATTCACATTTTCAGTTCAAGTCTAGGGGCTGTGGTATTTTGATACATAAATCTACTCCATTTGTCATATCACAAGTTATTGCCAGATCATAAGGGCAGATATGTCATTGTAACAGGAACTTTGTTTTCAATCCCCCTAATTCTTGCCAATGTGCATGCTCCTAATTATGATGATGCTACTTTTATCACCTCTTTTCTGTCATGTATAACAGACCTTCACTCTCATTCATTAATCCCGGGAGGAGATTTTAATTTTGTGATGTGTCCACGACTTGACAGGTCCTCAAAAAATGTTATGTCTCCTTCAAAAAAACAAAAAAACTAATCACCAGCTATGTGCAAAACAGGATACGAACATGCAGCTAATGAGAATACTCATAAGCCACGTGTTCACACAAGACATGACAACATGAAATCACGCAGCCAATGAAATACACAAGCTGCGTGCCACACAGCACAAGACATGACATGAATGCATGCATCTGATCAAATGAACTGCGTGCAACAACACAAAACACAACACACATGGACAGAAGAGCGAACTCGAGACCGCATGCTCACACAACGAGACAGAACATGGAGCGTGAGTGTCCGAAGCCCGACACGAAACCGGACCTCAAGACATGAGTGCCAGGATCCGAACACCACGCTCCAACACGAAACAAGGCACGCAGACGAAGCCGTGCGCTCACATAGAAACAGGACATGACGGGAGCATCAGGACTCTGTCACAAAACCACGAATAGCACCAGACCGAAATGACAGAACCCTGACACACACAGTACACACTCATATACAGTGTTGGGGAAAGCTACTTTTAAAAGTAATGCATTACAATATTTCGTTACTCCCTAAAAAAGTAACTAATTACGTTACTTAGTTACTTTTTATGGAAAGTAATGCGTTACATTACTTTTGTGTTACTTTCGCGCTACTTTTTAAATATGAGCAGGGCTTGATTGTTTGTTTTTAATATAATAAGTTATATTTATAGCAAATATAAAAGCCTTTCACACCTAAAAGTGTAATGAATAAACCTCAGACTGAAGGACGAGTAAATCACGTCTGTACAGAAGAACACAGGAGAAGATTCAACACTCTTCAGCAATTAAAAAGCAATCAAGCACAATTGTTAATGTAAAGTTATTTTTGCTTATGTTGAACTGGATCATCAAAGGTCAGCAGCAAACACATCGGTTAATAAAATGAGATTAGATATATTTGTGTTGTTTAACATATTTAATTATTGCAGGTTTGTGTCATATTCTGAGTTTCACTGTTTTAATTCATTTTGATGAATACTGAATCTGTTTTTTGTGAGTGGGATGAATTAATACACATTCATATTTAGTCTAGATTAGATCTACAGTAAGATCATGTTCACACGGCACACTGTCAGTCAATAAATGGAGAAAAGTAACTCAGATATTTTCTAGTAAATTAAAAAGTAATGCGTTACTTTACTAGTTACTTGAAAAAAGTAATATTATTACGTAACTCGCGTTACTTGTAATGCGTTACCCCCCCGACACTGGTCATATATTATGTAAACAAAAACTTTTATTTTGTATTCGATTAATCGCGATTAATCGTTTGACAGCACTAAATGAAACACATATGATGTAAATATACATAGATAAATACATTTATATTAAATATATGCTTAATATACAGTAATATAACAATTATTATCTATAATAATTATAAAACTGTTCTATCCTAATGACATTTTACCATCAAAAAGAGTGTCTATTAAATACATTTATAAAATACTTAACAATTTAGTCATTTTAGTAATTTAACAATATGTCTTATTCATTATATTGATAATTCTCATTGATTTTATTGTTTATTCTTCAAACCACAGAGCCCTAGATATGTGTCTGTTGATTGTTTTGTGGATGCATCTGCGTGTTTAATACATTCCTGATTCCCCCAGTGCGACTCGCTCCGTACCGACTGCAGGACATCGCTCTGAAGCCGCTGCTGTTCGAGGTGCCCAGCATCACCATGGACTCTGTGTTCACTGGCCGTGATTGGCTCTTCCAGGAGGTCGACGCCTACCTAAGCCCCGCCCACTCCTCCACCAAACGCGGCGTGGTTCTGATGGGCAGCATCGGCTTCGGTAAAACCGCCATCATCTCGCGTCTCGTGGCTCTCA
>CM050430.1:10711413-10786413 GCA_027564155.1 Gymnocypris eckloni scoliostomus | reverse complement strand
GCTGTAAAAATACATTGTGTTGAAATGTACCGAAACTAGTGACATTTCTATATTTAATACATGTCAGGGTTTTTATTGTTAACGAAAATTAAAAGCATAAAAAAATAATCTTGAAATAAACTTTTTTGGTAACAATTTACATAAAGCCTTTATACATTATTAATGCCTTGTAATGCACATTATAATTTTAACCATTTAATACATAATAACACTTATCAATTCATTAACACATTATGCATTTTGAATTTGGTTATAATTATTTACAACAAGATATAATATATTGCAATGCACAATATGAATAATTATAATGCATTATACACTGTAATAACCCTTCATAATGCATTATACACAAACGCTTTTTTATTTCAGCTAGTCATCAATATTTCTCATTTTCATCTATTTTAATTTGAGGAACTAAAATAATCAACATTTTTAGACCTGTTGACAAAAACAACTAAATTACTAAAACTAAGTGAACTAGTGAAAATCATAATAATACAATTAATTCAGAAAAATATAATAGTTTATCAGTATTGCAAACAAAAAAAAATCTAGTTTTCTTCTAATTTAATTTGAGGAACTAAAATAACCAAAATTAAATAAACTAAAACTGAAATCTAATAAAAAAATAAATAAATTAAGACCTGTTAAAAAATTGATAGCAAACAACAAAATTACTAAAATGGAAACTAAATTGAGCGAAAACGGAAAATATAGAAATAAAATTAATTCAGAAAAATATAATAGTATATCAGTATTACAAAAAAAACAGAAGCTCTTAAAAAATAAATATTGCTTTCATCTAATTTAATAATAAATAAAATAAACAAAAAATTTAACAAAATTAAATAAACAAATATCGAAAAAATTTATTAAAAAACATTACTAAAACTAAACATTACTGTGACTAAAACTATGTGAACTAGTGAAAACGGAAAATATAATAATACAATTAATTCAGAAACATATTTTAATTTGAGGAACTAAAATAACAAAAATTAAATAAACTAAAACAAAAATCTAATTTACAAAAATTAAGACCTGTTAAAAAATTACTAAATCTGTAACTAAATTGAGTCATAACGGTAAATATAGAAATAAAATTAATTCAGAAATATATAATAGTTTATCAGTATTACAAAAAAATTTTTTAAACTACTTTAATTTGAGGAACTAAAATAACCAAAATTAAATAAACTGAAATCTAAAAAAAACTATTTTGTTGAAAAAATGACAAAAACAACAAAAATTACTAAAACTGACACTAAATTGAGTCAAAACAGAAAATATAATAATACAATTAATTCATAGAAATATAATAGTATTTCAGTAAAAAAAAAAAACCCAGAACTCTTAAAATTATAGTTAATAATTGCTGCATTTATCCAAAGCCGTTGACAATAGAGGATCAAAACCAGTGTGTCACAAAATCAAGTATATAAACCACTAAAGATATATACGATTTTTTTATGAAATCTGAGATTATTAGTATTTTTATGACAGGTCCGGTTTGTAGCTTGATGTATTTCATGTTTGTGTTTTTGAAGGAATGGCCACACGCTTCTGGCTTTCTGGTTCTCCAGACAAGAAAACAAACTAAACCGACAGCAGACCATCGAGCTGGGTCACCATATCCTGAAAGCACACATATTCAAGGTAAGAGAGTCATGCACAGATCGCCGTCGTTTAATAACAGAGCGTGCATGCATTAAGGCTTTGTGTCGTGTCCTACGGCAGGGCCTGAGTAAGAAGGTGGGAGTCTCTTCATCCATCCTGCAAGGACTGTGGGTGTCATACAGCACTGAGAGTTTATCCACAGCTCTGTCGTCGCTCAGAAACCTCTACACGCCCAACATAAAGGTGCTTCTGCACTCTGCACTCGGACACAATCACTAGCTGAGAAAACATGCAAAGCAATAAGGCAACATTCGAGTTCTCCCAGCAACAGTTCTTCTTAGTTACGATGCTTTGTTTAGACCACGTTAAATGTGCTCAAAACTTAGATTTATGCATCGTCTGGAAGCTGAATAAATAGGTTTCCAGTGATTTATGGTTTGGACAATATTTGAAAATCTGGAATCTGAGGGTGCAAAAAAATCTAAATATTGAGAAAATCATCTTTTATGATAGTAAATGTATTAAATATCTTCATGGAACAAGGATTTTTGGCATGAAATAAAAATGATTTTGAGCCATACAATGTATTGTTGGCTATTGCTACAAATATACCTGTGCTGCTTATGAGTGTGCTCCAGAGACACATATTTATTTGTTCAAGCAACGCTGATTGTCTTATTCTGCTAATCGAGCAAGCAACTGAAATAACAATTAATGTCGTTGAGGTAATTCTCAAATAGTTTCCTCGATGGACCAAAAAAAAAAGATTGTGTAAAAAGTCACCACATTATCAATTTCACGTTTATTTACAAATGCCAAATACTGAATTGTTATAGAAACCTTAAAGGATGACTTTAGTCTAGACAACATCTTACAAGATTAATATATCCAAGCATGCCTTTACGCAAACAGGTTTATTCTTCAAGTGTGCTATTAGTATACTTCTTTTACACTAAACACTAGGAATACTTCTCAGAAATATACTTAACATGATGTTTAAGTATACTTGACTAAATATATGTGCTCTGAGAATCGGTGTTTTCATTGCCTTAGAATACATCTTCTGTACAGAATTAACACAAAACACAAGTGAAGAAGAAACTGAAAGATGCTTCCACGTGTAATCTAACACCATCATCAGACATAAAACAGCATCATAACTGTGTAACGTTATGAATAAAATATCAAGAGGTAATAATGACTGTCAAGCTCACGTTTTACATTATCATTCTGAAACAATTAATATCAGATTTTAGTTCAAAATGTTCTTTATTTCTTATGAAATTTACCCGTGTTTAAAAAATAATGCATGAAGATAGAATACAACGTGTATTCAAAATACACGATATTCAAAATATAAACAAATTAATACCTAAATAGAGACATAGTAGTATACTTAAAGTATGATGTAAAGTTCACTATACAGTATAAAACTACTAAACGCGTAGACTATACTTCAAAGTGTACTAAAAACGCTACTACAAGTATTTAACTATCAGTGCACCTATTAGTATAGTTTCAGTAGGCTATTTGAACTTTACTTAAGTATACTTCATAAAATAAGCTTGAAGTATACTACTTTTTATCTGATGATGGTGTTAGATTACACGTGGAAGCATTTTTCGGTTTCTTCTTCACTTGTGTTTTGTGTTAATTCTGTACAGAAGATGTGTTCTAGCGCCTCCTACCGGATAACAATGAAAACACAGATTCTCAGAGCACATATATTTAGACTTTTTCTAAATATAGGTTAAGTATGCTTAAATGTCAATTTAAGTATTTTTTTGAGAAGGACATAAAAAGTACACATTCCTATTGTTTAGTTTAAAAGAAGTATACCAGTAGCACACTTGATTAAAGGGCAGTGTATGGATCTTGCATTTGTTTCTCGCTACGCAGAATTATATTTATGTTTCACATGCATGCTCTGCAGGTGTCCCGGCTGCTGATTCTGGGCGGCGCTAATGTGAATTACCGTACGGAGGTGTTAAACAACGCTCCGGTGCTGTGTGTGCACGCTCACCTGGGCTACTCTGACATGGTGCACCTGCTGCTGGAGAACGGCGCCAGCGTGGACTCGGCATCTGAGAGCGGACTCACTCCGCTGGGCTACGCCGCCGCCGCCGGACACCTGGCCATCGTCACTGCCCTCTGCAGGAGGAGAGCAAAGGTAGCAAAGAAATCACTAAATGCACAATACATTCTGTTGGGTTGTCGCCTAATTCGCGCCGCCTCATTCTCGCGAATAGTGCTGCAGGATTGTCTATCGGGTCTTTGCATTGACTTAACATGTAAATAATTTGCACGTAATGCTTCATTCGCGTCTGTTGTGAACGCACCTTAAGACTGAGCATTTAGTGTCTGGGGTAATGCATTACAAGTACATTTACATTTAGTCATTTTGCCGACGCTTTTATCCAAAGCGACTTACAATTGGGGAATACATAAAGCGATTAATCTTGAAGAGGCAAACATACAGAGAAAGTGCTCGTAACACCAAGTCTCAGGCATTGTTCTAATAAGAACAAGCTAGCAAGTGAAGGAGAGGAAGATAAAGATTAAGTTTTTTAAAGTTTAGGATGAAGTCAAGTAGAGTTGAAAGAGATGAGTTTTCAGTTGTTTACTTGAAGATTGCCAGAGATCCAGCGCTCCGGAATGGGGCGGGGGATCACTCCACCTGCCAGGAGCGGTGAAGCGAGAATGTTCTGGAGAGTGATTTTTAGCCTTTCTGTGATGGTACCACGAGGCGTCGCTCACTAGCAGATCTCAGACTTCTGGAGGGGATGTAGATTGGTAATAGTGAGTGGAAGTAGGCGGGGCTTCTGGAGGGGATGTAGATTCGTAATAGTGAGTGGAAGTAGGCGGGGCTTCTGGAAGGATGTAGATTCGTAATAGTGAGTGGAAGTAGGCGGGTGCTGAGTCTGTGGTTATTCTATATGCAAGCATCAGTGTCTTGAACTTGATGCGAGCTGCAACTGGGAGCCAGTGCAAGGAGACAAAGAGAGGTGTCGCATGGGCTCTATTGGGCTCGTTGAAGACCAGTCGTGCCGCTGCATTCTGAATCAATTGTAGTGGTTTGATGGAAGACCAGCTAGAAGAGCATTGCAGTAGTCCAGCCTAGAAATGACAAGGGCCTGGACAAGAGTTACGTAATCAGTCTAGAACTACAGTAACACAGGTTACATAATCAGATTACTTTTTTAAGTATCTAGTAAAGTAATGCATTACAAATAAGTAATAGTTACTTTGTTTCTGATGTATTGACTGACAGCTCTGGTGTTGCCATGGTGACAGAAATCAGGAGTAAGTGCAGAGAATTGTGTGTGAACATGATCTTACTGTAGTTCTAGACTAAATATCAACACGATCTTACTGTAGTTCTAGACTAAATATCAACACGATCTTACTGTAGTTCTAGACTAACTATCGACGCGATCTTACAGTAGTTCTAGACTAAATATCGACACGATGTTACTGTAGTTCTAGACTAAATATCGACACGATCTTACTGTAGCTCTAGACTAAAAATCGACACGATCTTACTGTAGTTCTAGACTAAATATCGACATGATCTTACTGTAATTCTAGACTAAATATCAACACGATCTTACTGTAGTTCTAGACTAAATATCAACATGATCTTACTGTAGTTCTAGACTAAATATCAACACGATCTTACTGTAGTTCTAGACTAAATATCAACACGATCTTACTGTAGTTCTAGACTAAATATCAACATGATCTTACTCTAGTTCTAGACTAAATATCCACATGATCTTACTGTAGTTCTAGACTAAATATCAACACGATCTTACTGTAGTTCTAGACTAAATATCAACACGATCTTACTGTAGTTCTAGACTAAATATCAACACGATCTTACTGTAGTTCTAGACTAAATATCAACATGATCTTACTGTAGTTCTAGACTAAATATCAACACGATCTTACTGTAGTTCTAGACTAAATATCAACACGATCTTACTGTAGTTCTAGACTAAATATCAACACGATCTTACTGTAGTTCTAGACTAAATATCAACACGATCTTACTGTAGTTCTAGACTAAATATCCACACGATCTTACTGTAGTTCTAGACAAAATATCGACATGATCTTACTGTAGTTCTAGACTAAATATCGACACGATCTTACTGTAGTTCTAGACTAAATATCCACACGATCTTACTGTAGTTCTAGACTAAATATCGACATGACCTTACTGTAGTTCTAGACTAAATATCCACACGATCTTACTGTAGTTCTAGACTAAATATCGACACGATCTTACTGTAGTTCTAGACTAAATATCACACGATCTTACTGTAGTTCTAGACTAAATATCAACATGATCTTACTGTAGTTCTAGACTAAATATCAACATGATCTTACTGTAGTTCTAGACTAAATATCAAACATGTATCTTATCATCTCTAGACAAAAACAAAAACAAAAAGTTAAATAAGACAAATATAATTTATATTTAATCATTTCATTACTGTAGTTTGCAGCTGACAATATCAACACCAATTCAACTGTAGCTAATAAGCAAATATCAACTAATCTTACTGTAGTTTTAGACTAAATATCAACATCTTCTTAATGTGATTAGTTAGACTGCTCTCTCTACAGGCGTGAATTTACATTTCCTTTTGACTTTCTAGATTTTGAAATATCAAATGTTGTAAAATAATAACTTTTTAAATTAAAACAAACAACAAGATCTTACTGTATTTACTAGACTAAATATCAAAAGTATCTTACTGTATTACTCATATAAAGTAACTAAGTAAGTTGTTTGAAATCTGAGACTGCATGCAAAATGCTTCTGTTTTGCATTTTTCAATCTATTAAAAAAATAGCAAATTATATTATCAGCTGAACAATTTAAGTTGCACCATCATGATTGTGTTTAATGGAAGCGAGAAGAGTTTTCATGGTCAGTGTCACAAATTTATTAATTTTAAAGTGACCTATAAAATGTGAAGAATCATAATTATGAAGAGTAATAATGTTTCAGTAAAATTGTATATATTTTTTACAGATATAAATTAAAATTCAGCACTGTATATTTATTATTAAATGTGGAACTGATTAATTAAATACATAAAATAACATTGTATGCACTTTTGTTCGAAAGTCTGGAGTTGGTTAGATTAGACTAAGTTTTTGAAAAATAAACTTTCTCAGCTGCTTGCCAAGGTTGCATTTATTTGGAAAAATGCCATAAAACTGCAATAATGTGAAATATTATTATAATATAAAATAGCTGTTAAGAATATCTGTTAAACTGTAATTTATTTATTGTGTCACATGATCTTCAGAAATCATAATATATGCTGATTTACTGCTCAATAACCATTTCTGATTATTATCAATGTTGAAAACAGTTGTGCTGCACAATATTTTTGTTTTCAGGATTTGATGAACAGAAGGTTCAAAGGAAAAACATCTATTTAAAATCATTATGTCTTGTAACATTATAAACTCTCTGAAATGTCACTTTTTATCAATCATGTGCATGCTTTTCTTTATAAAAATCTAATCATTTTTTTGGTGCTGTACATTTAAATAAATCAAATTTATTTGAAAATATTTTGCATCAAAAATATATTCCACTACAAAAATGCTATGAAAACTTTAAATGAACAAACTTCCCAATGCTTCATGAGAATGAGAACATTTTAGTGGAATCCGCTTGATATGCTGATATTTTGTTAGGCTTCTTGTTTAAGTAGTAAAGATACTTTTGCAGTTTAATCTGACCAAGAATCAACCAATTTTTTAAATGTGGGTAGATTTTTAAATGAAGGTAGATTTTAAAATAAATTCTGGTTTGTTGATCCCAACCCTGCAAATGTTAAATTTAGTTACATTTTAGGGCCACAGTGCCTTGTAACCACATTGGTCATCTGATAAAATCCATGCATGATTCACAGAATTTGCATCAAGCCATTCAATCATATTGGAGCTTTGATTTAGGCATAGTTTGCACCAGAATGATATTCATACCTGCGTCTGTCCACAGCTCGATCACCTGGACAAGCATGGTCAGTGTGCTCTAGTACATGCTGCTCTCAGAGGACATCTGGAGGTGATAAAGTTCCTCATTCAGAGCGACTGGTGTCAGATGCACCTGCAAAGCCCCTCCTCTGCAGAGTCACAGGCCACGCCCTCCCCATACAAGCCACGCCCCCGGAGTCGCAGCCCTCCAGCCCCGAGCAGCAGGAGGAGGCGGAGCCGCAGGAGTCCGAGCAGCAGCAGGAGGAGGCGGAGTCTCCAGAGGAGTCCAAACAGCAGCAGACACAAGCAGACTCTCAGACTCAGCAGCCTGCAACGTTTAGTAAGAGCGTGGCAGTGCAGCAGGCCTTTATAGCAGCCGCCAGCATGGGTTACACAGAGGTAACGGCCAAATATTATACACATATTACCCGAAATGTATTACTTTGGCTAAAGTATTTTTAACAATACTCCATGCCTGTGAACTGTTTACACATCATGCATTGATCAGATAAAAAAAAAAACTTTTATGATTTATTTTCCCACTAAATGCTTTGCTCTAATGTACAATAATATTTTTTTCCCAGTCTTAAACTGGAGTAAAAAAGCATATCATATAGCAACACAGGTATATTTGTATATATTCCAACAATGCATTGTATGGCTCAAAATTATCACTTTTTCTTTTATGCCAAAAATCTTTAGGATATTAAGTAAAGATAATGCTCCATAAAGATACAGTATCTCACATGAGACCTCATATTTGTGCATTAAAAATATTTAGGATATTAAGTAAAGATAATGCTCCATAAAGATACAGTATCTCACAGAAGTGATTACACCCCTCATATTTGTGTAAATCTTTTATTATATATTTTTATGTGACAACACTGAAGAAATTACATTTTGCTAGAATATAAACTAGTGAGTGTACATCTTGTATTTGCTGTGCCCTCAAAATAACTCAAAACAGCCATTAATGTCTAACCCACTGGCCACAAAAGTGAGTACACCCCTAAGTGAAAATGTCCAAATTGGGCCCAGAGTGTAATTTCTTCAGTGTTGTCACATGAAAAGATATAATAAAATATTTACTCAAATGTGAGGGGTGTACTTACTTCTGTGAGATATTGTATTTGTACATTTCCTACCATATATATATCAAAACTCAATTATTGATTAGTAATATGCATTGCTAAGAACTTAATTTGAACAATTTTAAAGGTGATTTTCTCAATATTTCGATTTTTTTTTTTGCATCCTCAGATTCCATATTTTCAAATATTGTCCAAACCATGCATCAACATAGCCACTAACTGCATCTGTGTGTTTAAGGTTGTGTCTTATCTCTTGGACTTGCCTGAGATGGATGAAGAGGACACTGAGCGCACTCAGATCAACAGCTATGACACCCTGTGGGGTGAGACAGGTAGAGGATTTGTCTGGTTATAACTGTGTTCTAAAATATAGTGAGCTTCCTACATAGACAGCTGATTACTAAGGGAGCATCCGAACTGGCATGAAAGACTCTTTGGTTCTGGGAGTATTTTTTCTGGTTCAAGAACCAAACCAAGCAGCTACGAGGTGAATCACAACATTGCATACTTAGATTTGAAGCAAATAAGTATTTGGAAAACTGTTAAAATTAGATAAAGGCACAAACCTGTGCTGGAAATAATTGGGAATGACACTGACAATAAAAAATGATGGATAAATAGATATATATATATATATATATATATATATATATATATATATGGTTTTAGCAAAAACACACACCATTGATTAACAACATTGTAGCTCACAGTAGGTCTGTCTTTAAAGGTTTATTATTTATGATAAAAAATCAGTTCCTCGATTAATCAAGTCGTTTGTGTCAGGCTGGGGAGAGAGGTATAGTAATAATGTGAATTATGTGAAAAATAATGCGATTTTCGAACCACCGAGCATGGGAGCATGTTCTAGTAAACCCCCGAAACAACATCAAGACTTTGTAAAAGAGCATAATAGTACTTTTTTAACATAAATCTAACATTTATCTTTCTTCCACTGAGGATGTTATTTTCCAGAGCTCCTGCTTTGTGATCGTTTTCTGTGCAAATCATGCATATTATGTGCATATTATAGTATAACGAGCATTTTATTATTAGTTTAAAATGCTGTGGCTCAGCTAACAAAACTATGTTCTAAGAATGTACCTTATTAAAAAATATTATTTTTGAATGTTCCCAGAACATAAAAAAAAATTTTTTTTTATGTCTAATTTTTTTCTTCGTCAGGAGAACATTAAGGGAACATTCCATCTTACCATTTTGCAACAATTATGGGAATGTTACTTTTAAATATTCTCTGAACATTCCAAAACCAGTCATAATATATGTGTGTGTGCGGAGTATATTTATTATGTATACGGTATATAAAATACGGTCACAACTGTTTTGGGGGAAGTAATGTCACGCCCCTGGACCGTTTTTGTTGTGTTTCCCTCCCCATGTGCTCCATGACCCAGTTTCTTTATTCATCACACCTGTGTTTCACATCCTGGTCCTTGCATTCTGTCTCTGTCGGGTCTTATACGTCAAATCATTGTCTTACGTCTGTGTTCAGCCTGTCCAGTGTTCCAGTGGTTCTATTAAAGACTATTGTGAGTATCCCTTGTCTCCTCGTTCCTCCACAGTAGGCAATCGTGACAGAAGACCTGACCTAAAAACAGTTACCCCCGTGTCTACCCTCAGTTTCTCGTTTTTTGTTTCCATTGTGTTCACTGTATGGATGCCCGAATACCTCCTCACTCGGCTGGAGCGGGGGGACAAAGCTCTCGAGGACCATACTAGACTGCTCCTGCTGCAAGCTAACACCACTAGCTACCCGGACGACACGCTCTGTGCGTTCTACGACGCATGTTTAAACAGAGCGCCGTCGTCTGAAGATGGTCCTCGAGGGGATTTCGCTGCTTTCGTGCAGTGGACACTCGCCAGTGCCACTCCGTACCCAATGCCCAGCCCACCATCTCCCCGCTGCCAGAGCATTGCCCGCCGTGACCGATGAGCCATCGCCCAGGAGTGCGACAGAGCTGAGGATGGCCATGGAGCTAGAGCCTCACGGATCGTCAGACTAGGTGCGAGAGTCGGCTACAATGAGGGAGAAAGCTGCAGATGGTGTGAGCGTGGAGAGGAGCTCCGCCCCCTGGACCGCTGAGGGTGAGCTGAGTATGGCGCGGCGACTGTGCCACACTGAAGCGTAGCCGTCCTCCAGCGTCCAGTATCCCTTGACTCCGCCTCGGCCCATTGACCTGATGGCTCCACCATGGCTCCTTCATCACCTCCCTGGACTCTGTCTGCCTGCTCCCCCCTCCCCGGTTGAATTATTACGGCTCGGGACGCACCTTCCAGAAAGGGGGAGTAATGTCACGCCCCTGGACCGTTTTTGTTGTGTTTCCCTCCCCATGTGCTCCATGACCCAGTTTCTTCGCTGTCTAATAATGTCATTCATCACACGTGTTCCTCCCAACTACCTCATGTATTTAAGTCCTGGTCCTTGCATTCGGTCTCTGTCGGGTCTTATACATCAAACCATTGTCCTACATGTGTGTTCAGCCTGTCCAGTGGTTATATTAAAGACTGTTGTGAGTATCCCTTGTCTCCTCGTTCCTCCACAGTAGGCAGCCGTGACACACAGTATGTATTTTAAAATATTTACATATTCATATTCTTATAATTTATATTACATATAAACAAAACATATTTTTCATAAATATATATATGCATTTGTTAGTTTTATATATGCATAATAAATATACACAGTACACACACATATATTATGTGAATATTTGTATTTATTTTGGATGCGATTAATCGTTTGACAGCACTAAAATAAATAAATGCATGCATGCATATATAAATAAATGAAGTTTAGAAACGAAGTTTAGAAACTAAGTTCGGGAGGAGCACGTCAGATACTCAGGCTAATTAGCACAGGTGGTACACAATCTAGGTAATCAACCCTGGGATATAAATACAGCTGTCTTACCTCCATCTAGTTGACGGTTAAGCAGCATCCCTCCACCACCCCTTCTCCACCAATATCACTAGAATTCTAATCACACGGGGGTTCACTGGGTTCGGGCCATTCCCGGCTAGGAGCCCTCCTCCAGGACAGCACGCCTACAACGTATTACCATACACGCCAAATACGCATTACATTTATCGTGCTAGTAGATGTAAGTGTGAAATCGTGAAATAGTTAGTTAGTTAGTTCCTCCCAAACACTGTCTTTAGAAGAACTCTTAGTCGAATCCAGGCCCAGATAGCGCTCAGTTAATGTTCCTGGAAGAGCATGTGTTGTGCTGAGAGTGCTCCTGTGATGACCGAGTGCTGTGTCCGGCTCGTGTCCTCAGCGCTGTCCGCCGCAGCAGGCCGAGGGAAGCTGGAGGTCTGTCAGATGCTGCTGGAGCTGGGCTCTTCTGTGGCACAGCCCAACCGCAGAGGAGTGCTGCCGCTCTTCAGCTCTGTGCGGCAGGGCCACTGGCAGGTAACTGATGAACCCTGGTCTCCAGCTTCATCTCCACAGAGCGCTCCTGCACGCTTCAGCTGTACGCTCTCTTCCAGATCGTGGATCTGTTGGTGTCGCACGGAGCAGATGTGAACCTGGCTGATAAACAAGGCCGTACTCCGCTCATGATGGCGGCCTCAGAAGGGCATCTGGACACGGTGGAGTTCCTCATGGCTCAGGGTAAAGCATGCATACCTTTATGGCTCAGAAACACAGTTTAATGAGGCTTGCATGAAGTTTACCTCATGTCTTTATTTGTACAGTCAAACCAAAACATATTCAGACACCAGATATAATTTTTGATATTTTTTTACTAGTGGGTGCAGGACACTATAGTTAATTAAGTAAATCAAGTAAACTGTGACATATTACACCCAATAATTATTCATACAGTGGACTAACAGTACACTTTGACCTGATCATGTTTACCTTAAAGGGACAGTTCACTCAAAAATGCAAATTCTGTCATTAATTACTCACCCTTGTTTCATTCCGAACCCGTAAGAACTTCGTTCATCTTCAGAACATAAATTAAGAGATTTGTGATGAAATCCGAGAACTCCATAGACAGCAATGCAACTGATTTGTTCAAGGCCCAGAAAGGTGGTAAGTACATCATTAAAATAATCCATGTGCATCAGTGGTTCAACCTCTGACGCACATTCCCGAGAGTACCATGCATGTGAGTACCAAGAAACTGTTGAGTAAAGTTGCACAAAAAGTATTCTTGTAGCTTCATAAAATTAAGGTTGAACCACTGATGCACATGGACTATTTTCAATGATGTACTTACTACCTTTTTGGGCCTTGAACATATCAGTTGCTTTGCTGTCTATGCATGGGTCAGAAACTCTCAGATTTCATCACAAATATGTTCATTTATGTTCCAAAGATGAACGAAGGTCTTACGGGTTTGGAACGACATGGCGTTTTTGGGTGAACTGTCCCTTTAAGTGTTTTTCTTTAATTGTTAATGGAAACTTTACTGAAGCATTACTTGGTAACTGGTTGAGATAAATTGGTAACTGTGTACTTAAATTTTACAGCTGAATAATTTTGGGTTGATTGTAATCCATTACATGCCTTTCTCTCAAAGCTATCTGACATTATCAGGATGAATTAGCTTTAACTCTGAGCTCTTGTCATATTTTATTACTATTTTCTAAACAATAGTGTATGAACTGTGATAATGCGAGTGATGTTGGTTTGACTGTAGGTGCGTGTCTGGATCTGATGGATAAGGAGGGTCTGACGGCGCTCAGCTGGGGGTGTTTGAAAGGACATCTGTCTGTGGTTCACTATTTGGTGGAAAGAGGGGCCGCGACGGACCACGCCGATAAAAACGGACGAACGCCTCTCGATCTGGCCGCCTTCTATGGAGACTCGGACGTGGTGAGCCATATTTCAATTAGCGTGACAATTTTGGGTTAAAAAACACTTTTAAATACTTTTCCAAGAGCTTTAAAAATGCATCCACCAAACATCTTCAGCCTATTTTGACCAAAGCTGTACTATAATTAATTGGACTTTAAAAAAAGAAATCTTAGATTTACTTTGAGCCAAACCTGTTGTCCTTGTTTTGTGTTTTGACCTTGTCGGGAATAATCAAATATCCAAAATCCATCCATAAAGTTAATAGAGTATGAATTAAAAAAGAATCACATGATGTAAGGCCTTTTCAAACTTCACACTTAAAAGCTTATTCAACTGTTTTAAACACTCAGGCTAATAAGTACACAGAAATATATTTTTTTTTACTATTTTATTATTAAATATTCAACATTTAAATTGTATAAACAATATATATATAACCAAAAAACATTGTAATTTAAACAGTTGCATTGGTCTAAAGTTGTATTTATTTATATTTTTTCCAAATTCAGTTTAATTTGTTCAAATATAGGCATGCTTCTATTCCATTGAGAATGTAAAAAAAATATGAGCAATTAAAAAAATAAATCAGCTTCTGCAAAATTAACAATTCTTCAAAAAAAAAAAATCTGTGAAAAGAATGCATATAATTTGCATATTATAGTATGTGTATATTGATATTGAAGTTTTAATATATTCTAAAAACCTAACGTTTGCATGAAGTTAGAAAAACATCAACATATTTTTCTTGGTCAAGAGAATAAGGAAACATTCCATTTTATAGTTTAGCAAAAAACTATGGGAGTGTTACTTTAAACTGTGCTCCGAACATTCCAAAACCAGTCGTAACATTTAAACACATACTGCGCACATTCAAACAAAAACATTTCAGGGAAAAAAAACCTATACATTAATAATGGTTTTGAGCTGAAGTTATGAAAACCGTATTAAAGACCAGTCAACTTTTTATTAATGTTAATGAAAGAACATCAGTGGCCAGTTGCATAAACTTAGCCCCATGTGTCTTAACAAGCAGTGGCCAAGAGGTACTTTTCCAATACAAATAAGACCAATCTACCTTTTCATAACCGAATTTAAAGTTCTGAACAGTCTTGAAGAAAAAAAATTATATGACTAACTTTTTAAGACTAGTCTAAACAGTTTATGCAACCGTCCTTTGACCATTCATAGCTTTGAATTTCACTTAAATGAAGTGTAGGTCTATCCAAACCGAGAGACGAGTCTGGATTGTTTTCTGTGCTAATCACTTCAGTGTGTTTAATGTGATGAATCTGAGTGTTGTTCTCGGTCCCAGGTTCAGTTCCTGGTGGATCACGGGGCTTTGATCGAGCATGTGGACTACAGTGGGATGCGTCCTCTGGACCGCGCCGTTGGCTGCAGAAACACGTCTGTGGTGGCCGCCCTGCTGAAGAAAGGAGCCAAAATCGGTATGACCGCTTACATGTAACCAAATAATCCAACCAATGGCCTGATCAGATTGAAAAGCCACGTCAAATCACCTTTAAAATCACCTTTAAAGTTGTTCTTAGCAATGCATATTTATGAGTTATGGAACATGATCTTTACTTAATATCCTAATGATTTTTGGCATAAAATAATATTTAAAGTTTTGACCAATACGATGTATTGTTGGATATTGCTGCAAATATATCTGTGCTGCTTATGACTGCTTTTGTGCTCCAGGGACATATATTTACATACGTCTTGAAAAGTTTATTTTCATCTTTCTTCTTGAACATGGTCAACGGAGGAGAATAAATGTTTGCCAAAAAACTCCTTTAACATGTACGTCAGTGTTTCAAATACAGTATTAGCAGGAATAAACCTGAAAGGGCCAGATTTATTAACAGCTTACGCTTGTCACATTACTGGTATTTGCTCCGTTATTTTAACGCCCAAAAAAGCACGTCTTAAAGCAGGCGGTAATTTGCGCTGCTCTTGGTAGATTACGCTGGTCACTATGGGAATACAATCTGTGTTCTTTAATGAATGAATGATGCATTCATATAGCGCTTTATTGTGCATTGCTTTACACCCAAAGTGCTTTACAATCATGTGGGGGGTCTCTCCTCAACCACCACCAGTGTGCAGCATCCACTTGGATGATGCGACGGCTGCCACAGGACAATGACGACAGTGCGCTCACCACACACCAGCTACAGGTAGAGAGGAGAGAGACATAGAGACAATCAAGTGTATGCGCTCACCACACACCAGCTACAGGTGGAGAGGAGAGAGTCATAGAGACAATCAAGTGTATGTGCGCTCACCACACCAGCTACAGGTGGAGAGGAGAGAGAGACATAGAGACAATCAAGTGTATCGCTCACCACACACCAGCTACAGGTGGAGAGAGAGAGTCATAGAGACAATCAAGTGTATGCTCTCACCACACACCAGCTACAGGTGGAGAGGAGAGAGACATAGAGACAATCAAGTGTATGCTCACCACACACCAGCTACAGGTGGAGAGGAGAGAGTCATAGAGACAATCAAGTGTATGCTCTCACCACACACCAGGTGGAGAGGAGAGAGTCATAGAGACAATCAAGTGTATGCTCTCACCACACACCAGCTACAGGTGGAGAGAGAGAGAGTCATAGAGACAATCAAGTGTATGCGCTCACCACACACCAGCTACAGGTGGAGAGAGAGAGAGTCATAGAGACAATCAAGTGTATGCTCACCACACACCAGCTACAGGTGGAGAGGAGAGAGAGTCATAGAGACAATCAAGTGTATGCGCTCACCACACACCAGCTACAGGTGGAGGAGAGAGAGTCATAGAGACAATCAAGTGTATGCACTCACCACACACCAGCTACAGGTGGAGAGGAGAGAGTCATAGAGCCAATCAAGTGTATGCTCACCACACACCAGCTACAGGTGGAGAGAGAGAGTCATAGAGACAATCAAGTGTATATGCTCACCACACACCAGCTACAGGTGGAGGAGAGAGAGTCATAGAGACAATCAAGTGTCGCTCACCACACACCAGCTACAGGTGGAGAGGAGAGAGAGTCATAGAGACAATCAAGTGTATATGCTCACCACACACCAGCTACAGGTGGAGAGGAGAGAGAGACATAGAGCCAATCAAGTGTATGCTCTCACCACACACCAGCTACAGGTGGAGAGGAGAGAGAGAGACATAGAGACAATCAAGTGTATGCTCTCACCACACACCAGCTACAGGTGGAGAGGAGAGAGAGACTTAGAGCCAATCAAGTGTATGCGCTCACCACACACCAGCTACAGGTGGAGAGGAGAGAGTCATAGAGACAATCAAGTGTATGCTCTCACCACACATCAGCTACAGGTGGAGAGGAGAGAGAGTCATAGAGACAATCAAGTGTATGCTCACCACACACCAGCTACAGGTGGAGAGAGAGAGAGTCATAGAGCCAATCAAGTGTGTGCTCTCACCACACACCAGCTACAGGTGGAGAGAGAGAGTCATAGAGCCAATCAAGTGTATGCTCTCACCACACACCAGCTACAGGTGGAGAGGAGAGAGAGTCATAGAGACAATCAAGTGTATGCTCTCACCACACACCAGCTACAGGTGGAGAGGAGAGAGAGACATAGAGACAATCAAGTGTATGCTCACCACACACCAGCTACAGGTGGAGAGGAGAGAGAGACATAGAGACAATCAAGTGCATGCGCTCACCATACACCAGCTACAGGTGGAGAGGAGAGAGAGTCATAGAGACAATCAAGTGGATGGGGATTATTAGGAGGCCATGATTGACAAGGGCCAGTGGGGGGAATTTGGCCAGGACACCGGGTTACACCCCTACTCTTTAGGGATGGGATTTTTAATGACCACAGAGAGTCAGGACCTCGGTTTAACGTCTCATCCAAAAGACATTTTTTGTTGAAAGTATAGTGTCCCTGTCACTACACTGGGGCGTTAGGACCCACACAGACCACAGGGTGAGCACCCCCTGCTGGCCTCACTAACACATCTTCCAGCAGCAACCTAGTTTTCTCAGGAGTCTCCCATCCAAGTACTGACCAGCTCAACCCTGCTTAGCTTCAGTGGGCGACCAGTCTTGGGCTGCAGGTTGATATGGCTGCCGAATTCTATTAATGTGCGCATTGTCAGTAAATCACACACAACATGCTTTCCCTCCCATTGGTGCTTTTATGGAATTGTGCTCTAACACTAATTTGCCTTGTTTAGTAAATCTGGCCCATAGTCTACTACTAGTCTAGTTAGTAAAAGTGGACTGTCAAAATATGTGAAATATTCATGAATATGTGAAATCAGACTGAATTCATGCCAACTGAAAATCAATGCATGTAAACTTATCCCAATGTTAGTGTGGCTCCATCTTTGTCCAGTAAAACCAGAAATCACTGACGACCCCCAAAATAAAAACAGCTTAGGGAACAGAAATTAACATTAGCATGGTCTACAAGATTAGAAATGACTGGAAATCCTCATGTATGTGTTTGTGTTTTCTCGTAGCTGCAGCATTCATGTGCTTTACTTCACTGACTCTTGGTTACGTGTCTCTAGATCCGGGACTCTTTTTGCGTTTGATTTCACTCGCTGCCTGTTTCTCTTTCTCTTTACTGCTTTTCTCTATTTGTCCGTTTAACTGTTGGCAAGGGATGGTTTAACATTGTTAATGAATATGTGAAATCAGACTGAATTCATGCCAACTGAAAATCAATGCATGTAAACTTATCCCAATGTTAGTGTGGCTCCATCTTTGTCCAGTAAAACCAGAAATCACTGACGCGACCCCAAAATAAAAACAGCTTAGGGAACAGAAATTAACATTAGCATGGTCTACAAGATTAGAAATGACTGGAAATCCTCATGTATGTGTTTGTGTTTTCTCGTAGCTGCAGCATTCATGTGCTTTACTTCACTGACTCTTGGTTATGTGTCTCTAGATCCGGGACTCTTTTTGCGTTTGATTTCACTCGCTGCCTGTTTCTCTTTCTCTTTACTGCTTTTCTCTATTTGTCCGTTTAACTGTTGGCAAGGGATGGTTTAACATTGTTAGTGCTGGTGCAAGTCTATTTATTTAGATAGCACATTTACAGACATTGACAAAAGTGCTTTACATATTAAGCATAAGGCATGCAATCAAAAATAGTAAAACACAGTAAAACAATCACTAAATGTCATAAAATGAATTACAATCAAATACAAGGGAAAAGTCTTTAAATGAGATTTAAAAGCATCAAGAGTGGCACGTTTTTATTTTAATCGAGACTTGGGAACAACTGGCTACAAATAATAGTAACATGTACCGAATTCTAAATTTGACTGGAAGCCAATGAAGGATGCTAATATTGGTGTTATACAAATTTCCTCGTCCCAGTTAAAAGCCTGGCAGCCGCATTTAGAGGCGTGAAATTGATGCACGAGAAACGCCATACTCTCTTAAAAATAAAGGTGCTTCACGATGCCATAGAAGAACCTACATGGTTCCACTAAGAACCTTTAACATCTGAAGAACCTTTCTGTTTCACAAAAGCTTGTTTGCGGCGAAAGAAGGTTCTTCAGATTATAAAAAGGTAAGAAAGAGATGAACCTTTAACTGAATGGTTCTCTGTGGAACCAAACATGCTTCTTCTATGGCATCGCTTTGAAGAACCTTTTAAACATCTTTATTTTTAAGACTATAATACAATGCATTACAATAGTCCAGTCTGGATGTGATAAAAGCATGCACAACAACTTCCAAATCATTAAAAGACCGAAATGGTTAAACATTTGTTATATTCTTTAATGGGAAAAAAACACCACATAATTGATATGCTTATCAAACTTTAACTCTGCATCAAAAATGACATGCATGATTATATACCTTAGATTTAAAAGAACCTAATTGATTAATTATATGTTCAGAAGAACCCGGAGGGCCAAACACTATCACGTCAGTCTTAGATTAATTCAGGTGAAGAACATTAGCTTCCATCCACTCCTTGATATCAATAAAGCATGCAAAGAGAGACTATAAGGCCGAATTATCAGATAAAGCTGACTTTACATTTGACTTGACTTTCTTATTCTTTAGCCGAAGCTCTTATTTCTCACCCCTCACGGCTGCTTTTTGTGTCCCCCTCACCTTTCCTCCACGACCACTGCATCACTCTTCACTTCGTCTTTCTCCCGCTCTCACTTTCTCTCACCTAAACACACACCACTCTCATTCGCCCCATCTCACTCTCTCGCAACCCCAATCCTCATTCCCTTGCTCTCACAAACCCTGACCTCAGGATGTCAGACGCTGCCGAGTCGGCGTAAAGCAGGTAATGCTTGTACATCTCGCTTATCTTCAGGCATCCTGACAGCTCTCTGTTGTGTGTGCAGCGCTGTGTTTGGCTGGTTTAACTGGCACATTAAAAATAAAAGGTTACAGGGAATGAGAACTGAAGGCATCCTCATCCCGTTGTCCGTGCCTTCATCTGTTTGTTACAACTCCTGAGCAGTGTTGGGGAAAGTTACTTTTAAAATTAATGCATTCAAATATTGCGTTACTTTCTAAAAAATGTAACTAATCACAATACTTTTTGTTACTTTTTGTGGGAAGTAATCCCTTACATTACATTTGAGTTACTTTTTAAATCTGGATAGGGCTTGCTTGATTGTTTTTAACATAAAAAAGTTAAACGTAAAAGCTCTTTTACATCAAAATTGAAGTGAATATGCCTTAGGCTGAAGAAAATGTAAATTAATGTCTGTACAGAAGAGGGCGCCAATCACTAATCACCTGAAGAATATGACGCAGGAGAAGAGTTCAACACTTAAAAATGCTTATTAGTATGGTTGAATTGGATCATCGAAGGTTAGCAGCAAAGATATTGGTTAATAACATGGGATTAAATACATACAGTATATTCACAGAAGTGAGTACACCCCTCACATTGTTGTAAAAATTGTATTATATCTTTTCATGTGACAACACTGAAGAAATGACACTTTGCTACAATGTAAAGTAGTGAGTGTACAGCTTGTATAAGAGTGTACATTTATTGTCCCCTCAAAATAACTCTACACACAGCCATTAATGTCTAAACTGCTAATAATGTCAATATTTTGTGTGGCCACCATTATTTTCCAGCACTGCCTTAACCCTCTTGGGCGTGGAGTTCACCAGAGCTTCACAGGGTGCCACTGGAGTCCTCTTCCACTCCTTCTTGATGACATCACGGAGCTGGTGGATGTTAGAGACCTTGCGCTCCTCCACCTTCTGTTTGAGGATGCCCCACAGATGCTCAATAGGGTTTAGGTCTGGAGACATGCTTGGCCAGTCCATCATCTTTACCCTCAGCTTCTTTAGCAAGGCAGTGGTCGTTATCATGTTGGAATACTGCCCTGCAGCCCAGTCTCCGAAGGGAGGGGATCATGCTCTGCTTCAGTATGTCACAGTATATGTTGGCATTCATGGTTTCCTCAATAAACTGTAGCTCCCCAGTGCCGGCACCCCCAGACCATGACACCCCCCACCACCATGCTTGACTGTAAGCAAGACACACTTGTCTTTGTACTCCTCACCTGGTTGCCGCCATACACACTTGACACCATCTGAACCAAATAAGTTTAGCTTGGTCTCATCAGGCCACAGGACATGGTTCCAGTAATCCATGTCCTTAGTCTGCTTGTCTTCAGCAATCTGTTTGTGGTCTTTCTTGAGCATCATCTTTAGAAGAGGCTTCCTTCTGGGACGACAGCCATACAGACTAATTTGATGCAGTGTGCGGCGTATGGTCTGAGCATTGACAGGCTGACCCCCCACCCCTTCAACCTCTGCAGTAATGCTGGCACCACTCATACGTCTATTTCCCAAACATAACCTCTGGATATGACTCTGAGCACGTGCACAACTTCTTTGGTTGACCATGGCGAGGCCTGTTCTGAGTGGAACCTGTCCTGTTAAACCGCTGTATGGTCTCGGCCACCGTGCTGCAGCTCAGTTTCAGGGTCTTGGCATCTTCTTTTAACCTACGCCATCTTTATGTAGAGCAACAATTCTTTTTTCAGATCCTCAGAGAATATTTGCCATGAGGTGCCATGTTGAACTTCCAGTGACCAGTATGAGAGAGTGAGAGCGATATATAACACCAAATTTAACACACCTGCTCCCCATTCACACCTGAGACCTTGTAACACTAACAAGTCACATGACACCGGGGAGAGAAAATGGCTAATTAGGCCCAATTTGGACATTTTCACTTAGGGATGTACTCACATTTTTTGGCCAGCGGTTTAGACATTAATGGCTGTGTGTTGAGTTATTTTGAGGAGACAGCACATGTACACTGTTATAAAAGCTGTACACTCACTACTTTACATTGTAGCAAAGAGTCATTTCTTCAGTGTTGTCACATGAAAAGATATAATACAATATTTACAAAAATGTGAGATACTGTACATGTTGATATTTAGTCTAGAACTACAGTAAAATCATGTTCACACACAACGCTCTGCACTTACTCCTTATTTCTGTCACCATGGCAACACCAGAGCTGTCACTCAATACATGAGAAACAAAGTAACTGGTGTTACTTATTTGAAAAATTAACTCAGATATTTCCTCCTAAATTAAAAAGTAATGCATTACTTACTAGTTACTTAAAATGTATCTGATTACGTAGCTCTTGTTACTTGTAATGCATTGCCCCATACACTGCTCCTGAGCGCTCTCTGCACTTCTCAGTCTCTCCCCATGTTTTCCCCTCAAACCAGTTGTTCATTTTGACCCATCAAACATCCCTTTACCCATAGGTCCTGCTACCTGGGCAATGGCGACATCGAAACCTGACATCATGCTTATCCTACTGAGTAAACTTTTAGAGGAAGGAGATGGCTTCTACAAGGTCAGATCTACTTGCAATTTACCTGATGTTTGCTCAGATTTGTCTAGTACAAAGTCCTTGGCTCTGTGTATTTACACAGTCAATCATCTTTTCACCTGCAGAAGGGTAAAGTGAAGGAGGCAGCTCAGTGCTACCAGTGCGCTCTGAAGAAATTTCCCCGAGAAGGATTAAATGAGGACCTGAAGACCTTTAAGGAGCTCAAAGTGTCCTTGTTCCTGAACTTGTCTCGCTGTCGGAGGAAAATGAATGTGAGAACAGCATGAGCTTTTCTAAAAATACTCTCATTCTTGCGCACAGTAAGAGTCTGCATATAATGCTTGTGTGATGCTGTAATATGTGAGTCCGGACCACAAAACCAATCATAAATTGACATTTATACATCATCTGAAAGCTGAATACATAAGCTTTCCATTGATGTATGGTTTGATACAGATAGATAAATCTGGAATCTGAGGGTGCAAAAAAATCAAAATATTGAGAAAATCACCTTTAAAGTTGTCCAAATGAAGTTCTTAGAAATGCAAATTACTAATTAAAAATTAAGTTTTTATATTTACGCTAAAAAATTTACTAAATATCTTCATGGAACATGATATTTACTTAATATCCTAATGACTTTTGGCATAAAAGAAAAATCTATAATTTTGACCCAAACATTGTATTTTTGGCTATTGCTACAAATATACCCTCGCGACTCAAGACGCTCGGTTTTGTGCTCCAGGGTCACAAATTGTAACTGCAGTACACTCTTAAAAATAAAGGTGCTTAAAAGATTCTTCACAGCGATGCCATAGAAGTACCATTTTTTGTTCCACAAAGAATCTTTCAGTCAAAGGTTCATCTCTTTCTTACCTTTTTATAATCTGAAGAACGCTACAAAGAAGCTTTTGTGAAACAGAAAGGTTCTTCAGATGTTAAAGGTTCTTTATGGAACCATTTAGACAAAAAGGTTATTCTATGGCATGAAGCACCTTTATTTTTTAAGAGTGCATGTTGTGAGAACCTTGCTGATGTACTTCTAGTACAACTGTGCAAAATAATGAAATGTCACCCCACAGATTACAAAAATGAAATCACTATTTTTGGTTGCAGGACTTTGGTATGGCGGAAGAGTTTGCTACCAAGGCTCTGGAACTGAAGCCTAAGTCTTACGAGGCATTCTATTCTAGAGCGCGTGCCAAGCGTAGCAGCAGGTAGGGTTCTTCCATTGTTTGTTTCCTTGAGCCCTGTTCACACCTCCAGCTACACACAGTTACAAAGCCATATGATCCCATTCATTTTCAGTGGAGAGCTTGCGACTTCCGGTGACACGAGCGACAGTGATCGCTGGCGACAGAATGTAGGCGTGTCAAGCGACAAAAGTTAAGATTAAGAATAGTTTTACTTTATACAAATGAACAGCAAATTTCCTTTGAGACAACCAATAGGAGTGAAGAATCTGTCAGTTTGATTCATACATTGATGGTTCATGTTGTTAATTATATGATGCAGTGAGCAGTTTCGAAACAGTTAATGATTTAATGCACCAAGCTCTGCTGTAGTTTATGTAACAACACTCTCCAACAGGGGATTGCTACTTTTAAGTCTAATTCCTGGTCAAATTAGAGGGGTGAACTATTTGGGGAAAAAAATCTAATTGCGATTGTCCTGGTTAAAATTTGTATTTGTGATTTAAACTGCGTTACAAACAACTGCAGGGTTACTTGTTAACATGCAAAATATTTGACAGTAATGTCTTTAAAGTGAATTATGAGCCTTTTATGCATCCACAGTTGGGGGAAACATCTCCTGTACCCTTCTATACAATGGAGAAAAACATGGGTTATTATATGTTTACTTAAAATTTATTTAGAGAGAAGTATTATTTTTCCTGTTTATACACATAATAGGACTGAGCGCACATTACTGAGCCCTAAACACATATAATGTGTTTAATTCATGCTGGATGCCAGAGGGCGCCCTCGCGCAGAATCTCCAAATATGCATCACAGATGCAATAGAGCTCATGACGTTCCAGGAAATCCCTAATATGGACAAAGGTATCTAGCTATCACTGTGATTGAATAAAAAGGAAATAGGTTTGAACTGATCTTGGGTAGTTTAATAATAAAAAAGTAAATGTATAATCCAGTGCTAATCGACATTTAGCCTTTATTACAGTATATAATATGTTATCTGCCTCATTCTGTAATAAGAAGCCGAACCAGGTCAGATAATTAAGTTATTTCAAACACTCGATCTGATGCTGTGGAGTAAAGACATGTTGTTAAAATTTCTCTTTTGTTGTATAACAGGTTAATGAATATATTTTCATTAAGTTTAGGAGGATGTTTGGTGCATGTTGCTTTTTAAGATGCACGTTAAAAGTGACTCAAACTCACAGCACCTGCAGAGATTGAGCAGCATTTATTACTGACGCTGTACATATGTATTTAATTAAACAATTACAGCTTTTGCATTTTAATAATCGCATTTAGCCAAATCACGATTTTGGTTCAATTTCAATTAATCGTTCAGCCCTAAATTAGAAGGATGTCTTTGTTTTACCAGCAATATTCAAAGTTATGATAGCATTTTCTAAAGATATTTCCAGATATGCAGTCTACCAATAACATTAGGGTGACAGCACTAGGAACGCCCACAAGCATCTTCACAGTACAGAGTCTCATGACATACAGCGACAAAGTCACTGGCGGTATGAACAGGGCTTCACATATCAAGTTACTTATTGGTGGCTTAATATTTCCATTGTCACTTTTTAGGCAATTCGCTGAAGCACTAGAAGACCTGAGGGAAGCCATAAAGCTGTGTCCCAACAGTCGTGAAATCCAGCGCCTCCTTCAGCGTGTGGACGAGGAGTACAGGCAAGATACCCAATCAGAGGAGCCAGAGCTTGAGCCTCCTCCATCCCCACCACCATCTCCCTTACCGGTGGAGGAAGATGAGGAGCCCCCTCATCACACCCCTCCTCCTGAGCCAAGACTGGATGACATGGAGCCTGTCCAAGACTTATTTGAGGATGACGACTTTCTGGAACAAGAGCTAGAGGCTGTGTCCATTGGTCTTGCTTCTGACATTCGGTCGAACGCTTCGAGCCTTGCCATCATACGCAGTCCACCCCTTTCTCCGCCCCATCATGAAACCGGCTACCTATCTGGAGGGCAGGCCTTCGAGTTCCACCCAAGCTCCTCCTCCATGTCATCTCCTACCCATCATAGTTACCAGTCCACCTCTCCGTGTATCTCTCCGACACATCAGAACTCCCACTACCGCCAGAGTCCACCGCACACCTCGCCACCCCATCAGTCCTCCTACCGCTTCAGCCCTCCACCCATGGGCAGTGGAGGGAACCAGGGGATGGACTACCAGAGTCCTCCGCCATCTCCTCTAAGGCGTAGTGTCCCGTTCAGAGGTAGCCCTCCGATCGAGAGCGTGTGTCTGTATCGTTCCCAGTCTGGCTCGCCAGTCCGCTACCAGCAGGATCCTTTACCTAGCCGTCCTAAATCGCCACTGTTGAAGATGAGCAGTCAGCGGTCCTTCCAACTCCAGTCGCAACCTTCCCAGAGCTCTCAGACCAGCCAGCACCACCAGGTTCAGGGTCTGCGGCTGCAGCCCTCTATGGCACAGATCGTACGCACTAACCAGCCCAGTAACAGCATGTACAGCCAGTTGGCGCATCCGCTTAGCAGCAGGTACCAAGGTAGCTCCATGGATGTGGACAGGGAGAGAGATCGAGAGCCGAGGCTGGTGTACCAACCCTCGCTGGATGGCCGGTCTATGTCTCAAGTGCAATCCAGCCTAAGCCTCTGTCAGCATGGGGGCCGAGGTGGGCCTGCTGGGGTTCTGGAGTCAAACTTGGGGAAAGATGAGATGCCTCAGCGTCCCGCTTCGGCGTACCGCTCCGCAACAGGGGGACCCGGAGGCATGCGCTTCAGCCAGACCCCCCAGATAAGTCGCAGTCAGTCAGCGGCATACTATCCGGTCTCCAAGCATGAACTCGATAGAGCGGTGGCGGCTTCTGCTCTGCCACCGTGCCAGCTGGGCTCTCCGGAGATCCCACACTTAGTGCGCAGACCTATCAGTGCCAACACAAGTGACCTAAAACAGCATGTATCGACCCCCAGACCACTTATCCACTCCCAGAGCGTAAATCTTCGCTTCTCCCCATCTAGCGGTAATATCACCTCAGGCTCCAGCTGCAATCTAGCCCCTGGCTTCAGACCGTCCTCCTCCATGGCTCAAATGGAAATCCCGTTGCAGGTTGCATATGAACGGAGCTTCGATGAGCCATCTGCTCTGTCGCCCTCTCAGAGTGGACTGTACTCAGGAGAACCCGCCCGCTCCCGGACCACTCCGTTCATGGGCATCATCGACAAGACTGCAAGGACTCATCAGCAGTACCTTCACCAGCCTTCCCGGGCCTGGCCCGTGTCATCTCTGGAATCGGTTATCACTAGCCCCACGTCGCCTGGGAATCTGATCCACCAGGCATCCACAGCCTCCTCCTACAGCCCGCCTACATCTCTAGGCAATATCGCCTACTACAATAAGACCAATAATGCCCAGAATGGACACATGCTAGAGGAGGAGTACTACATCCAGGCCCAGCCCTCCTCCCTGGGCAAGCTTGCCAATGGAGGGGCACGTGATCGAGACCACATGGAGCGGGTGAGCCAGGCACCAACGTACCAGGATGTTAAGGTGGCGCGGACAATGCCCGTGGCACAGGCGTACCAGGAGAACATGTACCGCCAGCTTTCCCGCGATGCTAGACAAAGTCACACCTCGCCCATCAAACCAAAGAGACCCTTTGTGGAGTCAAATGTTTAATAGGCACCCAAAAGGGTGGGCATAAGGTGTGAGTGACAGTGAATGTGTAGGGGTAGGTTATTTAAGCCAGTATTGCGAATATAGTAAACGGCAAACTAAAAAACAAAAGTTGTGTACAATTACCTGTGCCTACTTTAAGTCAACTCAATCTGTTGGTAGAATATAACTCGGGTGCCAGACGGCACACTTTTGGAGTATTACAATACAGTGTTAAAGTGAAAAATATTCTTTAAAGCTCTGCACATTATTATAAAGCACATTTACTGACGTTCCAAACAGAGGAATAGTGTCTTGCCATTGTTCCCAGCACTAAAGCGGAAAAACAACTGAACTCATTCCCTCTCTCACTTAATCTCTTCCCAATGAAACTAAACAAATATGCTAGGCTCATATTGTTGAATTATTCAATACTGTAAAAAGTGCAAATCTGTTTCAAGTTGTAGCTATAGCAGGAAAATATTAATATTTATAATTAAGTTATATGATGTATATTTTTTTTTTGTCCTTAATTTTGTATCTGTTGATTTTAACTTTTAGAAATGGTATTTTCAAAGTTTATGACTGGAGATTATTATTACAGTTATCACCTTACAATTCTGTCTCCCAAGTAGAAATATGGTTCGTGTCAAAATTCCCAGTTGTAGAGTGGCAATAATAGTAGTTTAATCAATTCCTAGGGAATACGCTTAATAGGATTTCAAGTAACCCTCGCATTTTGTGGATATCGCTTAGTGTTTACTTACAAAACGAGCTCAGTTAATTACTGGAGTGGCAATCCAGACGTATTTCAAGTGGAGGAATGTATCACACCATAGACGTCTTATGAACTCTACAGTATGGATACTACGCAACACAAAGTTTCAGGGGCGTTTGCAAGGTAGTAATAGAATTTATTTATTTATATCGTTATAAGAAATGGAATCTTGCGTTGTCACAAAGAAGCATTCGTATATCAAGTGAAGTATGTTTCTTTTAACTTTTATTCGTAACTTTGATCTGAAGAAAGAGAGCACTTTATTCATTTGTAAGGATTATAGGGAATGTGAATATTAGGGAGTTGGAGATATGTGATTGGAAAATCCTTACTAACGAACGTTCAGTGGATGCTGGAAAATAACCTGTGATTAGTTGTACTACTAGAAAACAAATAGCAGTTATTGTCCTTGGTGCAATTCTAATTTTTCAAGCAAATGAATTAACAATAATATAAAAGAGCAAAATTATGTTTTTAAGAAGAGTGTATATAACAGCCTTTATAGAGCGCAGTGAACTTGCTGTATATAGTGGCCAAATTTATTCATGCATACAAAAATACAGCTCTATTCTGCAAACACGTCGCCAAAAGTGCAAGGACTCGATGAACCTCGCGTGTCAAACACACTACCGAAAACAAACCAGCCATTTTGAAATAGTGTATTTGTCGTGTAAAAATACAATATTCATCCAGTTCCTTTTGAAGTTCTCTGCTTCAGAATGCAATATTATTAACATGCGGAGCTTAAATGTGGCTTTGGTCGGACTTATCAACAAATACATTATATGGACAAATATCTAGACAACTTGTCTTAAAGGGGTCCTATTATGCTCTTTTACGAAGTCTTGCTGTTGTTTCGGGGGTGTACTAGAACATGCTCTCATGCTTAGTGAAAATCGAGTTATTTTTGCATAATTTACATTATTACAATATCTTTCTCCCCAGCCTGACACAAACGACTCGATTAGTTCTGTGTTTGATGAAGGCCCGCCTTCTGAAAAACTAAATGTGTTGTGATTGGTTAGCTGTCCCAGTGCGTTGTGATTGGCGAACATCTTAGACGGCGTTACCAAGCACCGCCTCTTTCCAAAACAACAAGTTCATCAATATCGCCATAAATTCAGGATCGTGCAGAACCTTTGCACGCACGGATATTGCAAGACATATTAAAGTATTGTTTTTTTGGGGCTAAATCAGGTTTTAGAGAATGTCAACAACAGCTTAAAAATAACTGCATTGACTATGTACAGATAAGTGCAACGTAATATGTTTATTGTTCTTTAATTCTAACATTATAACATGAATTGCACTGAAACTGTTATACAGTTGATTTTATTTATAACGGTTTTGATTTTGAAGCATGCAGCGCTCAAGCGTTCTCCCCTCCCCCCAACCAGTTGACTTTCAGTAGGCGGGTTTATCTTTGTGACATCACAAAAACAGGAAAACAACTTTGTAGTCCAAACGAGCCATTCGTTGTAGTTCTTTAAAAGGGATTTTTTTTTTAAATGCTATATCTCCCTATGGAGTGGACTTTGAGATTTGTGACTGTAGATCGTTTTATGCCCAAAACATACACACGACACATTTATGCATTTTATCCAAAGCGAATTACAGGCTATACATGTTTTGTCAGTACATGTGTTCCCTGGGAATCGAACCCCAACCTTTTACACAGCTAACGCAATGCTCTACCACTGAGCAACAGGACACACTGACTAAAATTAAAAAAGTGAAAAAGCATAATAGGACCCTTTTAAAGGCAACCATATTCACCTTTCTATTGCTGTCCGTGTAAACTTGCGAGAGAGATGAGAGAGATGCCTCATGGTCAACTTCGGGGAAAAGCGAAATAAATAACACTTGGGAACACAGGACTCTGATGTGGGCTTGTCAAAGGCCTTTTTAGGGTGATGTGGTTTTTCGGTGCAAGTTATTTTTGCTGTACATAACCTGACGCATGCTTTTTCCTCTGAAATCGACATTCGTGAATCTGCCGTGTGTCTAGGAACTAAACGGAAATAGAGTTCAAACCTTACAAAAAAGACATTTTCCACCAAACTCAACAGGAGAGAGATGTGATATTTACCTCTGAAGGGTTTGGCCATTGATCTTTTCGTTGGATTTGAGTTGATTTTAATGTACTTGCTTGCTGAGCAGAGTTTCTCGTCTGTAAATGTGAGCTTTCAGAGCGCTGTGACAACGTTTAATGACTTCAATAAACCAGAATGTGTTTTTATCATGTCAGTTGTAATTTTTATATGCTTTGTTTCAGGATAAGAAATAACTGGTCGAGCTCCTAAAATCCATTTTATTGCCTTTTAATGTACTTTTATACACGTTACAGAAGTGCTAATAATCAAATAATTTCATCAAAACAAGTACACTATATTGCCAAAAGTATTCTAATGAAAGGTTTGACTACTTTAGTAATTTCCATGAGTACAAATCTTGATGTTTAAGCATATAATGATATTCTAGGGAATCTAATTTTATAGCAACAGTTTGGACTCTTTTCTATTCTAACATGACAGTGTCTCTGTGTATAAGAAACACAAACACCAATGACATATGGGTACAGTCATTTCATACACTTCAAAACTGTTGTAACAGAGGAGGAAATACAATTGTTTTAAGTACATGAATGTCTTTGTTGGCACAGTTTGGAAGTGTCTTTTTCTCTTCTAAAGAAGGGGTGCCAGTACTTTTGTCCATATAATGAATGTACAAGTCATTAGTGTTTGGTGATGAGTTTGTGGCTCATTTAAAGTCACACCAGAGGTGTTCAGCTGCTTTCTGCAGACCAGTCAAGTTCTTCCACACTGACTGAATCATCATTTCTCTTTGATTCTTGTCTTATACACAGAGACACTGTCATGTTAGAATAGAAAAGGGTCCTGTAAACTAGATTCCCTAGAATATCATTATATGCTTAAACATTAAGACTTGTACTCATGGAAATTACTAAAGTAGACAATACTTTTGGCAATATAGTGTATCATAAGAGGAATAGTTCACCCAAAAATAAACATTTGCTCAGTTTTCTCACCCGCAAGTTCATCCAAGTGTAGATTAGTTTGTTCTTCAGAGCTGTTTTCACTTCTACCAATGAATCGTCTGCAGTGAATGGGTGCCGTCAGAACATCACAATAACCCACACCACTCCAAACCATCATTTAATGTATTGAAAATTACTGTGATGTTTTTATTCTGACGGCACCCATTCACTGCAGAGCATCCATTGCTGAGACACATTTCTACAAACCTGATGAAGAAACAAACTCATCTTGATCTCGATTGATCTGTGGGTGAGTAAATGTCCAGCAAATCGTCATTTTTGGTGAACTATTCCTTTAAACAGACACGTGATACCTCAAAATCATGCTGGTTATTGATAAAATTACACTTCTAACTAATCAAACGTATAATTTCCCCTGGTAAATGATATAAATCCTCCAACCATATCTACAGACTTGAACATTTTTTAATTTGTGGTGGTTAGCAACACCCTAGCAACCACTTAAAACATGTTGTAATCATAATTGGCAAATACTGGGAAATTAACGACTTTGTGGCTTTTACAGAAAATATAAAAATCTAGATTTTCGCAGACAGAACATGGATTTTTTTTTCAAGTTTATTACAAGCAAAAATAATAATAATAATAATAATAATATATATATGAAGAGTTAATTTGCAAAAACAGATGACTCAATTACCGGAAATCATGTTGTTTTAATTATGCATTCCAATTAGTCTCAATCAAAATGCAGTTGGGTTATCTTGACTAGGTTAGAAAATAACTAAAACAAACGGCTAACTAACACAATAAAAACATGACATAATAAAACATGAATTTGGAAAAAAAAATCAACACACACACACACACACACACACACACACACACAAAACAATTAAATAACTTGAAAAAAAAATACAGTAAACATGAAGTTAAACAGCCTTTTCTACAAGAAACGTGTTTTTTTAAAGAATCATCAAAGATAACAAGAAACATTTTCACCAATCTGACGGTTTATGCAACGCAGCCATGATGATCCTTTTCCCTTTTACTCCAAAAACAATCATTAATATGTGTTCAAACATAACTCATATTTGTGTCCCTGGAGCACAGAAGCAGTCATAAGCAGCACAGATATATTTGTAGCAATAGACAACAATACACTGTATGGCTCAAAATTATACATTTAGATTTTATGCCAAAAATCATTAGGATATCATGTTCCATGAAGATATTTTGTACCGTAAATATATCAAAACGTAATTATTGATTAGTAATATGCATTGCTAAGACTTAATTTGAGATGATTTTCTCAATATTTAGATTTTTTGCACCCTCAGATTCCAGATTTTCAAATATTGTCCAAACCATACATCAATGCAAAGCTATTTATTCAGCTGATGCATACATCTCAATTTCCAAAAATTGACCCTTATGACTAGTTATGTGCTCCAGGGTCACACATGATGATTGATCTTGAAGCTGATGGTTCTGTTGTGTCGAGAACTCACTGACTTTTACTCCCTCTTGGGTTTGGCTGTGAGGAGATGCACGAATCCTGGCACCAGCACCATGACCACCTGCGGCACGATGCTGTATTTGAGAAAGAACAGCGAGTAGAAGAGAAGAGGAGGAGCGGTGGGCACGGGGAAGCTGTTGATGTAGTGCAGGGCTATGGAGGACAGGGCCAGACAGAGGGTCCTGGGAACCCAAGGAAGAGCCCATCCGCCGGGCTTCCAGTACTGAGCGAGTCCCAGACCCAGCAGAACCCCGGCGTCACGGCTCAGAGACGAGAAGGGTGCCGTGTCCATACGGACCCACTCGGAGCGAGAGCACCATCTCTTAGCCAGCGGGATGGACCTGCGGGTCACAGGAGAACACTGTAACGTGTGCACGGTCCGGGAGCTATGAATGTAATCTATCGGATTACACGTGTATTCAGATTACTTATGAACTCTAACGGATTTTAAAGAATTCACCAAGCCTGCTTTAATTTGATCCAAAAACAGTAAAAATGTGAAATATTTGTACTATTTAAAATATCTGTTTTCTCTGTGAATATGTGTTAAACTGTATTTTCAGCATCATTACTCACATGATCTTCAGAAATCATTCTGATATGCTCAAGAATTTTTTTTTATTATTATTATCATTATTTAAAATAGTTTCTTTGATTAATAAAAAAGATCAGCATTTATTCGAAATGATAAGCTTTTGTGACATTATACACAATATCATTCAAACGCTTGGAGTCAGTATAATTCGTATTATTATTATTATTATTTTGGGGTGGTGGTGGTGGTTGGGGGGAAATTAATACTTTTATTTAGCAAGTATGCATTAAAGTGATGAGATTATTTTCTTTCTATTCATCAAAGAAACCTGAAAACATTCTACTCTGCAGTTTTCAATAATGATAATAATACATATTTGAGCAGCTAATCAGCATATTATTATGATTTCTGAAGATCATGTGACACTGAAGACTGCAGTAATGATGCTGATAATACAGATTTGATCACAGAAATAAATTAAAGCTCAACACATATTCATATAGAAAACAGCTATTTTAAATAGTAAAAATATTTCATAATTTTACAGCTTTTATTGTATTTTGGATCAAACAAATGCAGGCTTGGTGAGCAGAAGAGACTTCTTTAAAAAACATAAAAAATCTTGACTGGTAGCTTAAAAAAAATAAAGAATGTACAATAATCCTTAAAAATCAAATACTTGAAACACTAAATAATAATAAAAAATATCTATATTCATTTGAAAAGTTATATTAAAAGCAGTTGATTTTTTTAATCCGATCAAGTTATCCTGATTGCATTTAATTAGTTACTATCTAGCACTGGTAATGCAAAAAATGCAATGTATACATGATATTTTGTGGCCTAACATGATATAATTAGTGGTCAGCTGATTTGTCCATGGTCCATACCTGATGCCTGTGATATTGGCTAATAGAATTAAATAAATGTACATTTTTATATAACATTGCACCCACCAAGAGAGATCAGCCCCGATCTTTTGCAGGGCTCCGTGCATTAGAAGAGCTCCAAAGAGCAACGTCAAGCTACAGCGAAAGAAGAACAGCAGAGGGCGATGTTCAGGCACTGACCGATTCAGAAACACCCCCAGCAGCACCCCTGAGGAGAAAACACATGACGATAGAACATGAATAATAATCAAATAATATAACATTATACTCATTTCTGACCTGTCAGAAGACCTCCGATGACTTGATGTGGGAAGTGAGCCAAGATGAAGATTCGAGAAAGGCCTACGCATCCCAAAAATACAGCATACAGCAGATACGGTACTGCTGCTAACATCTTACTGTAAGAGAGAGATCGTTTAGTTAGTCTTACATACGAATAATAACTAGTGTTGGGGAACGTTACTTTTAAAAGTGATGCATTACAATATTACGTTACTCCCTAAAAATAGAGGGAATAATTATGTTACTTAAGTTTTTATGGAAATTAATTCGCTTTTGAGTTACTTTTAAATCTGGGCATGGCTTGCTTGTTTGTTTTTAACATAAAAAGCTATTCTATTACAAATGTAAAAGCCCTTTCACAATAAAAGTGAAGTGAATAGGGCTGAAGTAAATGTGAAATCACGTCTGTACAGTAGAGGACACAGATCAAACTAATCACATGAAAAACATGACGCAGGAGAAGAAAGTTAAAGACACCAGAGCTGTCACTCAATACATCAGAAACAAAGTAACTAACTTATTTGAAAAATACCTCGGTTCCTCCTAAATTAAAAAGTAATGCATTACTTACTAGTAACTTAAGTAATCTGATTACATAACTGACGTTACTCGTAACGCATTGAAGAATACCTAAGACCCCTATCTGATTAAACACAGACCTGCCGGTGCGCTTGTGAAGGCAGGAGGCCAGTGACGAGACGATGACCCACCAGACAGCAGCGCTGACCATAACGTGACCCGACGGACTGCCTGCCAGAGTTATGAGTGGTTAGTTAGTAATAGTAGTTAGTGGTGTATAATGAGTAGAGATCGACCGATATATCGGTTTAACGATATTTTTCCCGATATTTAAGCATTTTACTGTAATCGGATATCGGTTTTGTAAAAAAATAAAAAGTTTTGTTTTTTTTTGTCACATACATAATTATACAGAGTATAACCAGCAGTGAAATGTATTCTCTATATTTGACCCATTCAAGAACACACCTGGGCCACACACACACACACACACACACACACACACACACACACACACACACACACACACACACACCTGGAGCAGTGGACACACACACACACACACACCGCATGTAACTTTATACAAGATTCACTCGTTTGAAACACACTAAATTATATTAACATTTACTATAGAACCATTATTTCACCAATAAACATCTAAATAAATACATCTCTATCTAAATTAATGATTAATTATCTCCATCTCCATCGATACGCAGTTTGAGTATAGTTCTGTGTAAATAGATAAACAGCAGTTTTCATAATTTAGACAAAAACATTTTAATAATTCTGATAAAACAGTTAAGAAATGCAATAAAATACGATGTTTTGTTTGTTATAGCTTATTTCAATATTCCAGAGAATATTATTCAGTGAATTATTCTTCACTCTTTAGTCTATTAAACAGATTATAAACCTAAAACTGTAGTTTAACATGAATTTATATGACTTCTGTCCTTTATTTTCTCCATTTGAAAACATTATTTTGCTTATTGTTAATATCAGTTTTGCTGATGATGCTTTTTATAAAGAAAATGTTTTTATTGTTGTAATTTGAAGATTAAATTTTACATGAAAGAATGTTAATTTGCAACAGTTTGTTGTTGTTGTTAAGACGACTGAAAGAGAAGAATGGACTTCACTCTGTTATTTATGTACTTTATAACAGTAAATAAATATCGGTTCTGCATATCGGTTATCGGGTACATAAACATGCAAATAATTGGTATCAGTATCGGTTATAAAAACCAATATCGGTCGATCACTAGTTAGTAGTAGTAGTTAGCGGTGTGTAATGAGGTGTATCTGCTGCTGTACCTGGGCCGGTCTCACAGGTCGACGGGAACTGCTGGACTTTAGGAGGGTTTTTAGAAAACAGTCCAGACTCTCCGATCCACCAGTAAGGCCTCTCGCCAAACAGCATCCTAACAAAAAACACCTAATTAAAACTCTTATTGTGTGACTGAACTATACAATAATTAATGTATTATATTACAAATAATGCTTAATCGCATCCAAAATAATGCAATTTTATTCCATGTACACACATGCATGTATTTTATATATTTATATTAGGGGTGGGCATAGATTAATTTTTTTAATCTAGATTAATCTAGATTAAAATGGCTCATTTGAATTCTGCCGAAGGCATTCAGAATATGTGTGCTACCCAAATAATGACTAAAAGTAAGTCTTTGAGAACGGGTTTCTCAAGCCAGGTGGCGCATTAGACCAGGGGCTCATCTCCTGTTTCCAAAATGCATCACAAACTGCTTGAGAAAGCTGTTCTACTATGATAATTGGCGATGAAAATAAACTATGTTCAATAAGATGTACTTGTGTTTAATAACTGTTTATTCAGTTAAACATGAATTTTGAACTGTAGGCCTACATAAGAGGTCGTGATGAACTGTTTACAGTTTCCATTGGGAAGCTTCTTAAAAATAAATTTTCCCTGAAGCAAACCCGGCGGCTTCATAGCTGCATCCATGTTAGCACGTCACGTCTGATGTGGTAATTTCACAGTAACGTTAGGCATACACACAGGTTCGAAGCAGAGGGTGACACGGGAGTGAATTCTCAAGTTCACATGAGACCTAAAGCGCATCCTGTCTGCTTAAAAGCGCAATGTTTCGTTGTTATTCTGAGTGCACACAAATAAACGTAGAGTCTTTACAGATTCGAAAGATGTATTAGGCTACTTTTATCTGTATGACCAAAAATGACGGAGATTTTAAGAGCAAGTGAGCGCACCGGAGCCTGTCCTGCAGCAAAGCGCTTCACGCAAACACTTCAATAGCGCACATTTCTCTAGGTTAACATCATATTGAGCGCCATGTAAAGTTGCTACTACATACATCTTTCAGATGAAAAGCCATATTTGAGGTTGATGAATGATAGGTGAGCGTTTGGATGTCCTGCCCGATTGTATTACCACATAGACCAGCCGTTAACAATCTGTCCATCACGGACTGCGAGCCTCTAGTTCAAGACTCGTTCTCGCCCCTACAGTGCAATTCGGCTAGGTATACATCCGGCTAAAATATCAGGGTGAAAGTCATCATAGCTTGCGTAGTATAGACCCAGCTCCCAACCCAACTTTGAGAATAGATTAACAGCGATATTTTTTTTATCGCCGATAAGAGTCTCACGTTAACGCCGATAACGGCCCACCACTAATATATATATTATATAAATGTAAATATTTTTAAATTATATACTGTATATGTGTGTATTTATACATGCATAATAAACATTATATTGATTATGCAAAAAAAAATATTTTGGATGCGATTAATCATTTGACAGCATTATTTAAAAATATAAATAGTTATTAAATTAAAATATAATACAATTTAGTTTGATCACATATATTAATAAGTAAAGGTTAATAATGTAGAGCGAACTGTTCTTGTGTCTTGTACAGTGTAGGTTAAAAACACATAAACGAAGGTCTACATGTTAATTAAACTGGTTAAATGTATATTAATTGAATCACATGAACAGTGTTGATCTGCATGATGTAATATGAGACTTCTCCTGTGTGCGTTAAGATATTTAAACCCTCGCTTCGAGTTACCCACTCTATTTATTATTGAATATTTAATAAATCCCTCTATGTAATATTTAATTCCCCTTCTGTGTCCAAACACATGGGTTTTCACTGCAGCTGTGTATGGCAAGCCGTTTTAACATTTAATCTATAAGCCGTACTGACATCTATTTTCATGCTACTCATAGTACTTATTTTTGGATACTAGTATCTTTTCCATTAACTACTAGTGCTTATTCTTTAACTACTAGTGCTTATTCTTTAGCTACTAGTGTCTATTGTAAAGTGACTAGTACTTATTCATTAGATACTAGTACTTATTTATTAGATACTAGTACTTATTCATTATATACTAGTACTTATTTATTAGATACTAGTACTTATTCATTAAATACTAGTACTTATCTATTAGATACTAGTACTTATTTTTTAGATACTAGTACTTATTGATTAAATACTAGTACTTATTTTTTAGATACTAGTACTTATCTATTAAATACTAGTACTTATTTTTTAGATACTAGTACTTATTGATTAAATACTAGTACTTATCTATTAGATACTAGTACTTATTCATTATATACTAGTACTTATTTATTAGATACTAGTACTTATCTATTAGATACTAGTACTTATTGATTAAATACTAGTACTTATTCATTAGATACTAGTACTTATTGATTAAATACTAGTACTTATTTTTTAGATACTAGTACTTATTGATTAAATACTAGTACTTATTGATTAAATACTAGTACTTATTTATTAGATACTAGTACTTATTGATTAAATACTAGTACTTATTGATTAAATACTAGTACTTATTTTTTAGATACTAGTACTTATTGATTAAATACTAGTACTTATTCATTAGATACTAGTACTTATTGATTAAATACTAGTACTTATTTTTAGATACTAGTACTTATTGATTAAATACTAGTACTTATTTTACTCTTTCTCTTTGGCTCTCAACGGAGGCGGTCGCTTTCTCTCCCGTCCTCACCCTTATATTCCTGCTTTGCTCCCTTGTCTCGTGAGAGACTCTCTCTGCACTGCTCTCCAAACTAAAATATTATGGATTAACTGGTCTCTTAATGCAATTGACACTATCGAAACTTGGGTTTGGGAACCTGACTGCCCTGACGGAACGTTCAGCCGGCTATCAATGGCGGGCGCGGGAGAGGAGGCGAATCGCGTGTCTGGCGGCTCTTTCCGTGGAGGACATTGATATCTACCTATTCGGAACCATGATAACAGGTATTTTGCTGATTGGATTAGGCTTTGCCCTGGGTTATCGAAGAATTCAGAAAACGGGAACAGCTGTCCAAAGCCCAACAAGGCTGCCCGTATGATTGAAGCTGTGGGAAGAGCGGTCAGCATTGAGCATTGAGCACTGAGACTATAATCGCAATATGGATTCTACCAAGGAGAAGTTCACAGCTTTACAAAGGGAAATTGATTAAAATGAGACCAAAATGGACAAAAACGGACAGAGAGTAGCCTGCAAAAATTGGAATGTTTACTCGCCCCAAAGACAAAACAATCTTATCTTTTCTGGCTCCCCTACAGTGGCCTTGAGTGCATTGAGACGGTCGTGTTCCTCCCCACCCTACAGACATTCAGACATTGCCCCGACCATTCTGTTCGCTGATCCGCTGGCCTGGTCAAGCGGGTCTGACCAGCGCCGGATCAGTGGCTGCGGGATCAGATGGCTGCTTGCTGGGCCGATTCACTTCCCTGTGTGTATGTGTGTCTATGTGTATGTGCTTTTGTGTTGCTGAGGTGTTTTCCTGTTCTCACACTGTACTCCCCAAGGAGCATAGTCTGGGAGTTATTTTTTTCTCCTCACTTTCCTCATGTAAATGCTGTATTTTTCTTCAATTCTACTTGCATTTCACTACTGATTATACTTGTATGATTGTGTATGTGACAAATAATAAAGAACCTTGAACCTACTTATTTTTTAGATACTAGTACTTATTAATTAGATACTAGTACTTATTGATTAAATACTAGTACATATCCATTAAATACTAGTATTTATTTATTATATACTAGTACTTATTCATTAGATACTAGTACTTAATCAGTAGATACTAGTACTTATTTATTAGATACTAGTATATATAATAAGTACTATTCAAGGTCAAGGTTTATAGTTTCACTTTAGAACAGACAGTAGTACCTAAAGAACAAGCACTAACAGTTAGTACTTAAAGAATCAGCACTAGTACTTAATGGAAAATAAACTAGTATCTAAAAATAAGTACTAGTAGCACGACAATAGATACCAGTACGGCTTATAGATTAAATGTTAAAACGGCTTGCCATAGGCGGGGCTCACCATTTAAAGAGCAGATTGCTCCACTCCGAGAGCGCAGCAGCCCAGAGCACCGCGACGCCCGAGCGCCGGTGAGTGTGAAACACCGCGGGGAAGAGCAGCAGCACCGCGGCTTTAGGGTCTCCGAGATGCGACGCGAGCAGCCAGAGCTCCTCATAACCTCCCGTGCTCCTCTGCAGCGCTTCCGCCGCCAGCACGCCTCCGCGGTGAACGCTCTCCATCATGATGACCGGAGACACGCTACACTGAAGCTACATCTAGCGCCACGCTGCCACTGCTGTGACGGGGCCCGCAGAGGGACAAACTAAACCAAAACGCGTTCTGTAAATAACAACCCTTGAATGTTGTTTTTAATTAAAAATATTAAATACATATCCTCCTGAGACCCAGGTATGCTGTAGTGGATATTATATTGTAGTGTATTTCTCTGAGAGTTAACTTATAAGTCTCTACAGAACACATTCAGGGCTTTATAGAGATAATACATGATTGTTTTTTAAAGATGCTATAAATAAAATGTTACATCCTTATGAAAATATGATTATTATTTTGTAATTGTCATTTTAATCTGAATAATGTTCTAGTTGTTTGTCATAAATCAAAAATTTTCAGGAAAATATGTGTTTTCAAGTTAAAATATGAATTGTTGTTATGAAAAATTATTCATAATTTCATATATATGTACACTGGACACATGACGCATTTTGGGAGATATAAAAATTGAATTGGAAAATAAATTATGTCATGAATTATTAGATATTATTAATTAAATCTGGCCAATTATTATTACAATTAATATGATTTATTTGGTATATTATTAATTATTACTGGCCAATTATTATTTTTTTCAACATGCTGTCCCAACAGCAACACATTAATATGCTAATTAGACAACAACACATTAATATGCAAATTAGATACTCTGTGTTTAATGGGAAACACGGTTTATGGAAATTGTTACACATATTTTATAAAACAAAATTGTATATCAAATAATTTGTGATATATTTTATAACATAGTTGAGAATCCTCCTTGAACAAAGTTTAGTATAAAATTATGATATATGATTTTTTTTAATCCCATTGTTTTTGCCTTTTGATGTCTATTCATGCCACTTTATTTTTTAGAACAAGACAGATCATTTTTATAATTTTTAGAGAACATGGAATAAAATATAATTTTTCAAAAATGTTATTTTCCCTCTTTTCTTATGTTATGAATAATGTAATGACATGAAAAAATACTAATTTCACAAAGATTATTTTTTTTGGGGGGGGGTCTCGGGGGGTTATACAATAGCACTGATAAATGTAAATAAATAAATATTAAGGCACATATATAACATAAATAGTATTATGTAAAGATAGTAAAGTTTACAAGATATTAGCTAACATGAACAAACAATGCATTTATTACACTATTTATTAATGTTAATAAAAATACTGAATATTCATGTCAGTGCATTAACTAATGTTAACAAACACAATTTATGATTTTAATAATGCATTAATACATGCTGAAATGAACATGAACCACGATTAATAAATGCTGCAGAAGTATTGTTTATTATTAGATCATGTTAACTAATGAACCTTACTGTAAAGTGTTACCGAAAAAATTAATAAAGTAAATATCAAATAATATCAAGTTCTCTTATTAGTTTCTGGGCCTTGTTGCTGTTTATATATTCCAATGATGGAAAGTTATTATACATAAAGTCTCTTTAAAAACAGAAAATAAGGTTTTGTTGTCATACATTTGCATTTATTAACATTACAAGCACCCTTTGAATCATAGATACATGGTCTATATGTATAATATTGTAAAATAAATATATATATATATATTGTAGAAAAAATATATATAATATACAATATTGTACAAATAAAAAAACATATATATATAATATTGTAAAAAACATATATATATATAATATTGTAGACAAAAAGAAAGAAAAAATATATAATATAAAAAACATATATATTATATTGTAGAAAAAAAGAAAGAAAAAAATATATATAATATTTAAATAAATGTATATATAATATTGTAGAAATAAAATGAAATAAAAAATATATATTAATAATAAAAAAATATATATACAATATTATAAAAGCACATATATAAAATTGTAATATATATATATATATATATATATATATATAATAATTGTAGAAAAAAGAAAGAAAAAATATATAATATAAAAAACATATATATAATATTGTAGAAATAAAATGAAATAAAAAAATATATATTAATAATAATAAAAAAAAAAAATATATATATATATATAAATACAATATATTGTAAAAAAGAAACAAAAAAAACACACATATATATATATAGTATTGTAGGTGCTTTATCGCCACCTACTGGACCGGAGAGTGAACCAGAGTTTACACATATCATAAGATACCCAAATTTAATTAATTTATCTTAATGAGCTACGTTCTCTTGAGATAAATAAATAAATCTCTAATCCATATGTAACTATATTTTTAAGCTTTATTTCATCATATTTAATCAGTGACATGAACAGGTTTTCTATTCGGCGTCTTCTCCGTGACCTGCTAGCGTGTTTTTAGACAGAAAAAAGGCGAAAAAACATCCAGTTTTCTCTCAGAACCATGATCTGAGTTACTATTGCAATCTCCGGTGCAGCATGAATGACATAATGGTGACATTTTTCACAATTACGACACAAAAAAAGATCAAATACTGCCATAACCTCAATAGCAGAAAGGCAGCGCTGTCCTGCCAGTATGGCGGATAAACACCCAGAACTCAACGCAGCGTTACGTCACATTCTCTAGTATAACTAGCAGAAAATATTGCTATTTTAACAGTGTAGATAGAATCTATTGCTATTTGAACTTAGTGTAAATAGCATCTATTGTTATTTACATTTAGTATAATTAGCCGCCGCTCTCGGTTTCATGCTAACAGTCGATCCGCCTACAAAGTGACGTCATAGCTCCCAGCACTCAGTGCCGTCTCTTTCCTGTCAGCTGACCTGCGTCTTTACGCAGTTGCGTGCGTGTACGTAAAGCTGGCGCTCCGGTTTCCCTGGCGGAGAAGATGGCGGCTCCGGGACCGGGGGAGTATTTCAGCGTCGGGAGCCACGTCTCTTGCCTCACCTGTCTCGGCCAGCGTTTGCAGGGAGAGGTGGTGGCTTTCGATTATCCGTCCAAGATGTTAACTTTGAGTATCCTTTCTACCTCAGACATGTGCGTTTAAACGCGCTCCGCGAGCGTGTGTTTGTGCGCTAGTGGCCTCATTCAGCGCTCTTCCTCGCTTCGTTTACTCTCTGTGCTGTGTTTGGACACGACGCGTTGTGTTTATCGTGTGGGGCTCTCTGAGCTAAGCTGTTTTGGTGCGGGTTGATCGTTGAAAGTGTGTCGGAGAAGTGTTGTTTGTGGTTAGCATGTCTTCGCGTTAGCCTGCATGAGCTAATGCCTTTAGCGCGCTATGCTAATGTCTTTACAGTGCGATAACGGCAGCTCTTACAGAATATACACAATTCTTGATTTATTTCCTCAAGTATTACTTGATTAGTAACGTTAAGATACGCCTGTGTTTATCATAACACATGTGGTATCTGACTAACGTTACTGTTCTCAGATCAGTGATATCACAATGCTCATATTTGGGTAGTTTTTACTCTTATTGTACAAATACAGGAGTTTGCTAGTTCAGTGACCACTCATATTATATTCACTAATATATAACATTTATTTAGATAGCTGACATGCTGTTTTAAAATCGGCATGTGTGCGAGATTCAGGGTGCTAATACTTTTGGAAGACAAAACGATATAACATGTATTTAAGGTTTTAATCCTGTGTAGTATTTGTTTTGTGTCATATTTGTTACATCAGGCTTTTATGGCTCATGAAGTATGATGGAGTGATCCTCAAGGCGTTAAAACAGTACAAATGTTGATATTTATGACTAAAAATAATGAAATATTAGTACTGTAAATTCATGAGAACTTTATAACCGATTACTTGTGTAAAATTATATAAATATAATTAGTCTTAATGAGATATTTAAAAGCTCTGTAGTTCCAAAACGTATAATTATGATTGAGAGATGAGCACATAAACATTGCATAGAAGCCTGATGATCATATTTGATACATCATGATTTCTGAATTATGATAGTTAACCTTCATATGTTCGTTTACTTTATTCAAAAGAATAACAAAGATTTAACAGATAAGTGTATTTGTTTACATTTGCACTAAAAGGCGTTTTATATATAAGTATATTATTCAGATGACTTGTAGATTGCGTATGACAGGTTTTGATCGATGCATATCAAATATAATATGCTTTGAGTTATGGATCTATGCATCATCTGTGCGATGTGTGCGAGTTCTTCAAGCGTCTGATGTTGATTTCTGTTTGTAGTAATACATTAATCATGAGATTTCTTCTCTGTAAAGTCTTCTTTGTTTTACACGTTCGTTAGCGTATGCACACAGTCGTACGCGCAGCCTTGTGAAGTATACTTAATTTGACTCGTACACGTATGTTCGACGCATGCGCTTTGCGCCAAATTGCAATACCTCTCCTAGCCTAGCGGGGGCGTAGGGAGCAGTTATGAAGATTACAGAGTGACGAAGGAAAGGCTAGCCATGAACAAGTATTGCGTAAGCTAGCATTTGGGAAGCCAGACAGCGTCTAAGCTTTTTCCGGAGGTGTGTGAAGCCATACGATTATGCAGTTTTTCTTGTGAATCGATACCCCCCCATGGCAACGTTTCCACCTTGTGGATAAACTAATAACTGCAGGAGAGTTTAGCACGCGATGTGCGATCGCGCGCAGCACGCTGCTATTCTGATGACGTATACTTTGGCCTTAAATCACATGTATTTAAAGGAACACTCCACTTTTTTTGAGAATAGGCTCATTTTATGACTCCCCAAGAGTTAAAGAGTTGAGTTTACCATTTTGAATCCATTCAGACGATCACCGGGTCTGGCGGTAGCACTTTTAGCTTAGCATAGATCATTGAATCGGATTTGACCGTTAGCATCTCGCTCAAAAATGACAGAAGAGTTTCGATATGTTTTCTATATAAAGCTAGACTCTTCTGTAGTTACATCGTGTACTAAGACCGACGGTCATGCTGTAATCTTCATAACTGCTCCCTATGCCCCCGCTAGGCTAGGAGAGGTATTGCAATATGGTGCAAAGCGCATGCGTCGAACATACGCGTACGAGTCAAATAAAGTATACTTCACAAGGCTGCGTCATGATTAATGTATTACTACAAACACAAATCAACATCAGACGCTTGAAGAACTCGCACACATCGCACAGATGATGCATATATCCATAACTCAAAGCATATTATATTATATTTGATATACATTGACTTCTAAAACATCTTCATGATCAAAACCTGTCATACGCAATCTTCAAGTCATCTGAATAATATACGTATATATAAAACGCCTTTTAGTTCAAATGTAAACAAATCTGTTAAATCTTGGTTTTCTTTTAAATTAAGTAAACGAACATATGAAGGTTATCATAATTCAGAAATTATGATGTATCAAATATGATTCTATGCAATGTTTATGTGCTCATCTCTCAATTATAATTAGATTGCATTATACGTCTTGAAACTAGAGGTTTTAAATATCTCACTAAGACTAATTATTGGAGATATGGTGTGATAAATTATATTTATATCATTTTACGCAAGTATTCGAGTTACCTAGCTGGGGACTACTTTCAGGTGCTGCGTAATATCGTTGCGGTACGGCAGCAAAGCTCATTGATTATTACGCCGGAATGAAAGTATAGTTCCTAGAAAATCATAACTTTTAATTTTCTGTCGGTCTTAGTACACGATGTAACTACAGAAGAGTCAAGACTTAAATAGGAAACATATCGAAACTCTTCGGTCATTTGAGTGCGATGGTAACGGATTCAATGATCTATGCTAAGCTACGCTAACAGTACTCCCGCCAGAGATCAGCTAAATGGATTCAGAAACGGTCAAACTTAACTCTTGGGGGGGGGTCGTAAAATGAGCCCATTTCCAAAAAAAGTGTAGTGTTCCTTTAAGAGTGACCTTTGATGCTTTAACGTGTTAACTTTTTCCCCTCACATGTTTTGTAGACTTGCTCAACTAATTACTTCGTGTCGGTTTAATTAGTTTCACTTTCTGTGTTGACTTTTTGCTCGTTTAATATGCCTGGGTCTTTAATTAACAGCCGTCTGAACTTATAGGGATAGATCACCCAAAAATGTAAATTCTGTCATTAATGACTCCTACCTGTAAGACCTTCGTTCATCTTCAGAACACAAATGAAGATATTTCTGATGAAGTCCGAGCTATTGCATGCGACTAGTTATGCGCATCTCGTTAGTAAAGACGGTTGTGTCTTTACTGACGAGATGCGCATGCAATATATCTAGATATATCCTAACAAGATCAAGACCCAGAAACGTAGCAAATACATCGTTAAAATAATCCATGTGGCATCAGCGCCTCAACCATAATTTTACAAAGCTACGAGAATACTTTAAGCACAAAGAAAACAAAAATAACGACTTTACTCAACAATTAATCTCTTCCGCGTTACTCTAAAGCACCTTTTGAAGAGTATCACATGTTGTTTTCATATGCGAGGAGACGAATTGTTTAATAAAGTCGTTGTTTTTGTTTTCTTTGCGCTCAAAGTATTCTCGTAGAGTTGTAAAATGATGGTTGAGGCGCTGATGTCACATGGATTATTTTAATGATGTCTTTACTACCTTTTTGGGCCTTGACCATTTCTGTTGCATTGCGGTCTATGGAGGCTCGGTAAGCTCTCGGATTTAATCTTAATTTGTGTTCTGAAGGTCTTACGGGTTTGGAACGACATGAGGGTGAGCAATTAATGTAATTATGTCTTTGCTGTGTAGCACACAGGCGCGCCCTTACCTGCTTTCCATGATTAGTAAAACTAATTTCCCAAACAAGCGTTCAACATCTACCTGTCTTTTAAGTAAAATAACATTAGTGTGATCTTCTCCAGATGTCTTGGTTTGGTTTCTCCTTAACCCTTCTCCTCCCAGAATGCCCTTCTTCCAGCGGTAAGCCCAACCTCACGGACGTCATCTTGGTTAACTTAGCCTATGTTTCAGACGTGGATGTTATTAATGACCGCGCTGAGACTCCTCCTCCTCTAGCATCCTTGAATATCAGCAAGGTAAGGTCACATTTTACACCTCAGTCAACTCAAAACACTTGTCAGCCAATCAGAACCCATCAGACTTTAACACAGCAGCTTCAAATACACAATGTTATCATCTGTTGGTGTGAATGGATGCTTATGAAGTTATTGTTGTGAATATGGCTTTACTCGACTTTCTCTTTTATTTGGATACGAACCAAAACATGACATCGTTCTTGACAATAAGTCTGGCGTTAGTACACAAACATGACATATTTAAAAGAGAGACCGATATTATGAAACGGATCGTGCTGACCAGCAACGAGTGTTTACAGTAATATTAATTTATTATTTTAAAAGAACAGTAATTGTTAAAGTAAAGTGCATGCTCCGAACTACATATCACACTTTGTAAATCATTGATCTGTGTCAAAACGATATATATATATATTGGTATGGTACAGATTAGCGATCGACCGATATTAATTTTTTATAACCGATATCCATTATTTGCATGCTTATGTTCCCGATAACCGATATTTATTTACTGTTATAAAGTACATAAATAACTGAGTCCATTCTTCACTTTGGTTTTTCCACATTTCAGTCATCTTAACAACAACAAAAACATTCTTTCATGTTAAATTTAATCTTTTAATTACAACAATATTTAGTTTTTATAAAAGCATCAGCAACACTGATATTAACAATAAGCAAAATAATGTTTTCAAATGGAGAAAATAAAGTCATAAATTCATTTTAAACTACAGTTTTAGGTTCAAATCTGTTTAATAGACTAAAGAGTGAAGAATAATTCACTGAATAATATTCTCTGGAATATTGAAATAAGCTATAACAAACAAAACATCGTATTTTATTGCATTTCTTAACTGTTTTATCAGAATTATTAAAATGTTTTTGTCTAAATTATGAAAACTGCTGTTTATCTATTTACACAGAACTATACTCAAACTGCGATCGCTTGCGGAGATAATAAATCATTAATTTAGATAGAGATGTATTTATTGGAGAAATAATGGTTATAAAGTAAATGTTATATAGTTTGGCGTGCTTCAAACGAGTGGATCTTGTATAAAGTTCCATGGGGGGGCGTGCTGGAGCGTTAATCGCTGAGTGAACAGCAATATGAAAGCGGCTTCATGAAACTAACAGAGAGAGAGATTAAATTCAGCGCTTTTATATCCACCATGCACTCCTTCATAGCACAGTTACGTCTTTATTGGGAAAGATTGAGGGATTATCTTACGTGACTTCGTGAGTTCGTCTCTATTTCTTAGAGCCAAGCTGCATAAGCTGCATATCAGGCATTTACGTAATACATCCAATTTGTGCATTAATTAGTTATGTTAAATAAAGTTGACTAACTACAGCAGATCAAGTACCTGGATAAGTTTATTAATTGGTCGACGGCTAATACTGCTATTTGTGCCACATTTATTGTATGTTGTTCTGTTTATACATAATCATACTGGCTTCACTTGACATATCTTGTACCAGACGAATATGTGATGGTAAATAATGCATTATGCATAAGATCAGCCATTTTTGGCTTATTTTGACACTTTTTTTTTTTTTACAGCTTGCAAGCCGGGCAAGGACAGAAAGGGAAGACAAGTTATCCCAAGCCTATGCAATCATTAGTTGAGTTATTAAAGAGGGCAGTAATGCATATCAAAATTAGATATACATGCAAACGAAGATAATTCAGCAAATTTGTCAAAAGCCCTGGTAAAATGCATGATGCAGACTTTGTAATTTGCCTGAAGCTGTTTTCTTAGTAATTTCAACAAAGTGGTGTCGCTTTACAGCATTAGTTTATTCCTAGAAAAGTGATGTACTGTTTCTGAGATAAAATCATATGTGGTTTAGAGTGAACTGATCTCTCAATCAGCATCAAAACAATACAAAAGCTAAGAAGTATAAAAGTATGCATGTTATGATGCTTTCCCTAAAATCATATCTGTGCTGTAGTGAGAATTAAGAAAGGCATCCCAGGTGAAAACAAACAAGTGCACTTCCTTAATGCACGAAGTGCACTAATTATGTAGTGTTTAATTTCAGCAATGCATTCTTCCCGACACGCTGAGTCCATTCGGGCTCTAAGTGTTGACAGATCAACTGTGCTGTTTTGGGACACTGTGAATATGAGTCAAATGCATTTTAACACTATCTATGCATAGGCAAATGTATTTAGTCACCACTTGTAGTACACTAGTGAATGAAAGATGGCTCAAGTGTACTGTGTTATATGAACAGAGCGCTTAGAACATTATAGAAGTGTGAGTTTTATGTTTTTAATTAAAACAGAGTGTGTGTGTGTGTGAAAGAGTGTGTGGCAGAGAATGTGTATGAGTGCATAATGATAAATGTGTGTGATTGTGTGTGTGTAGGTACATAGTGTGTGTGATTTGTGTGTGTGTGTGTGTGAAGTGTGTGATAACTGTGTGTGTGTGTGAGAGAGAGAGAGAGTGTGCACTAGTGTGTGTGTGTGTGATATTGCATGTGTGTGATTTAATGTTAGAGAGTGTGTCAGAAACAGTACATCAATTATGTGTGTGTGTGTGTGTGTGTAGTAGAGAGAGTGTGTGTGTGATGTGTGAAGTGATGTGTGAATATGAGAAAGGTGTGTGTGTGACTTGTGTGTGTGTGTGTAGTGTGTGAATGAGAATATTGTGTGTGTGTGTGTGTGTGTGTGTGTGTATTATACAATTCAGACGGTGTGTGTGTATTTGTGTATGGTATATCAATTTCAAAATGTGTATTTGTGTGATGTGTGTGTTTACCAGTTTACCATACTTTCAAAACCAAAATTAAAATATGCAATATGATTTTTTTTTTTTTTTATAAAAATTTGAACTAAAGCATTAGTTGAGTTATTAAAGAAATTAGCATGTAATGCATATCAAAATTATTGATATTGAGTCGAATCGCAAGCTTGTGAACGAGAATCGAATTATGTCAAAACCCAGCCCTGGTAAAAATGCATACGTTAATTTGTAATTTTAAGCTTTAATATTATAGTAATTTACCAACAGTGTTCACAGTGTCGTTTACAGCATTAGTTTATTCCTCCAGAAAAATTGATGTACTGTTTCTGATATAAAATCATATGTGAAACCAGTGAACTGATTCGTCAATACAAAACAATGCAAAAGCTAAGAAGTATAAAAAGTATGCACTCGTATGATTGCTTTCCCTAAAATCATATCTGTGCTGTAGTGAATTAAGAAAGCATCCCAGGTGAAAACAAAACAAGTGCACTTCCTTAATGTACTCGAAGTGCACTAATTATGTACTTAATATACTCAAATGATTCTTACGCACTACTTCAGATCATCTAAGTGTACTCAACTGTGCTGTTTTGGGACACTGTGAATATGAGTCAAATGCATTTTTAACACTATCTATAGCATATAAAACTGTATTTAGTCACCACTTGTAGTACACTAGTGAATGAAAGATGGCTCAAGTGTACTCAGTGTTATATGAAACAGAGCGCTTTAAGAACATTATAGAAGTGCAGTTTTATGATTTTTAATTAAAAACAGCACAGTTATGTGTTTAGGGAAAGCAGTTATGGCAGTCATATGAGTGCATAATGATAAATGTTGATTGTTTTTTAGATACATAACTTTTATTTTGGTTTGTTTGAAGTGTGATAACTTTAGTGTAACGAATCGATTCACTAGTTTCTGATTTGATATTGCATCTTGATTTAATTTAGATATATATCAGAAACAGTACATCAATTATTGTCTGTGTTTTCACGTCCGTAGCAAGCATTTTGATGGGAACGGATGACGAATATGAAAATTTGGGACTTGGTGTGTCCTTTAGTGTTAATGAAATATTGCTAGGCTATTATGAGATGGACAGCCTAATTATTATACAATTCAAACGGGCTACCTGTTATTTTTAATATGATATTTTAATATAAGTGTGTATTTTGTGCTCTATGCACCGCTGTATTGATCTCTTACGTCTCTTTCAGGTTGAGAAACATTTTAAAGACGTGGAAAGCCAGAAGACGATGCCGCGCACACAAACACAGAAGGACTCGTCTTTATCCTCCTGAGTGTGGGGGGGTACGGCTCATCTGGGGAGGGCACCGCGGGCATCAAGGGCCGAAGATCTGGAGCACGCCAGCGCTCTGCGGCGGATGCACCGAGGCTCTGGAAGATCAACTAAAGAAACATAAAACATAAAAAAAAAGCAAAACTGTTTGGAGAAAAACACCAGATTTCATTCTAAATTAGACTTTATGAAGATAATTTAATACACCAACCGTAGTTTCTTTGACTAATTCTTGCGTTTCATGTTTTCTTCTCTTACATCCCTCCTTCGCCTTTATTCCATTTTGTCAAAAAAAGAAAACAAACCAGTCAGAAAAGCTTGTTAGCTTTGACTTTTTATGCTTTATTTCTCTTTCTTTCGGCTGTCTGTGTTCTACGAGTGTCTGTCTGTTCTGTATTTTAAAGGAAATGTGCCACGCGTTACAAAAGGACGTTTTCTAAAATAAAATAACACAAATTCTGACTGTAATGCTGTACTCTGTTAATATTGGGTTTAATTACTGAAACACTTTTAATCAAACCGCATCGGAGTTGTTTTGTAAAAGACGCACTAGTTAAACTCCTAACGAGATACTTTGATCAAATAACTACATCGGCATGTGCTTTATATTGAACATGCATTCAGACCAGTATAACTGTACCGTGACCCTGGAGCACAAAACCAGTCACAAGGGTATTGTAAGAGTTATGCATCATGTGTAAGCTGAATAAATAATATTTCCAGTGATGTATGGTTTGTTATGATAGGACAATATTTGGCTGAAAAGTTGTTCAAAGGAAGTTTTAGCAATGCATATTAATAATCAAAAATTGTTTTAATATATTTACAATGTATTGTTGGTTATTGCTACAAATACACCTGTGCTGCTTATGACTGCTTTTGTGCTCCAGAGTCACATATGAATCAAGTAAAATCTGCGGTTGTATTTTCAACATAACTGAACACTGTTGAGCTCATCGGTCCGTCCACAAATGAAAAGTTCAATCAGACCAGAAGCTCTTAAAGTAAAGTCATGGCTTTACATGCTTGCATAATTAAAAATACATAGCTTCATCAGTAAACATCCTTAAATTAAGATAACACTCTCACACACTGACACTTACACACACTCTCACTCACACACGCACTTACACACACACACACACACCGCACTCTGTGTTACACACGCACTCTCACTCACACACACACACTGACACTTACACACACGCACACACACACTGACACTTACACACACACTCACACGCACTCTCACTCACACACACACTGACACTCACACACACACACACACACACTCTCACTCACACACACACACACACACTGCACTCACACACACACGCACTCTCACTTACACACACGCACTCTTCACACACACTCTGTTACACACACACACCACCTCACACACACACACTCACACTTCACTTACACACACGCACTCACACACACGTGCACTCTCACTCACACACACACACTCTTCACACCTCTCACTTACACACACGCACTCTCACACACACTGACACTCACTACACACACACACACACATACATTGCACACTCACACAGCACTTAAATTCACACACACTTCACTTAACACACACACACTGTGGACACTTACACACACAAGTGGCATGTTTCTTCCTGGAATATTTTTTTTAGAAATCAGAAATATGATTATGGTGGCTGTGTAATTATAATAAGGTCGTATGCTGGTCACATCTCTAGCAGCTACAGACATGAGTTAATTACACCGATAGGTTTTCAATGCATTATTAATCACTGAAGGGTTTTGACTTCACTTGAGTGTCAAAAGTTCTTGATTGTTCCATGTAATATCATTATATATTAATATCATTAGATATTAAGATCATGTTCCATGAAGATATTTAGTATCGTAAATATATCAAAACTGAATAATATGCATTGCTAAGAACTTCATTTGAACAACTTTAAAGATGATTGTCTCAATATTTAGATTTTTTTGCACCCTCAGATTCCAGATTTTCATAACTAACCATACATCAATGGAAAGCTATTCAAATTTCACGATGCATAAATCTCAATTTCGAGAAATTGACTCTTATGACTGGTTTTGTGCTCCAGGGTCACATTTCTCTATATGTAGATCATGCATTAATTCCTTCACAGATCCATGCATGCATCTAGAAAGATTTGTAACATAATCACTCATTAGAGCCACGCAGAAACTAAGAAATACATTTATTGTGTTAAGGAAAATTAATAATCTGGTTTCTACTTCTTTGACTTTGGAGCAAAAATCTGGCTTTAAACTTCAAAAAGACAAAGATTTGACATTATCAAGATAATTATCGATATCGACTGATATGAAAACAATAATCATGATAATTGTTTTGGGCCACATACTTTCTGACTTGATATTGCATCTTGATTTAATTTAGATATATATCAGAAACAGTACATCAATTATTGTCTGTGTTTTCGTCGTCCGTAGAAAGCATTTTTATAGGAACGGATGACGAATATAAAACAAAATGTAATTTGGGACTTGGTGTAAGGACCTTTACTGTTAATGAAATATTGCTAGACTATTATGAGATGGACGGCCTAATTATTATACAATTCAGACGGGCTACCTGTTATTTTTATGGTATATCAATTTTAAAATGTGATTATTGGTACGTTTTACCAGTTTTACCATACATTCAAAACAAATTAAAATAGGAAAAAATATGCAATATGAAAATAATTTACTATTTTTATTTTCTTAATAAAACAAGATTTGGTCAAGATCATGAAAAAAGGGGGTTGTCTTATAATCAGGGTCAATATGGTATATTAAGTACAAAATTAGTGCGTGGAAATCGAGCACTTTAAGTACATGTGTGTACTTTATTAATTTTATTTTCATTTTCTCTCACCTGGGATTACAGGAATCTAAAAATAGAAATTTCACTCACATTTCTCTATTACTGTAAGGCATGCAGGAATTCCTTCACAGATCCATGCACGCATCTAGAAAGAAAGCTGACCAACATAAAAGCGATTAACTGTGAAATGATAAACGGATTTCAAGCTTTTTATATCATTGGCTTCTCATGCCACGCCACAAATCCTTGTAGATCTCAAACCGCACGCAAGCTGCTTGAAAATGCATCACCGAATATACATAGAATCACTTCTTTTCAGTTCATCCTGATGATTCTCCAGATAATCTGGAGAGTCTACGACCGTTTGTTTCTCTTTCTGAATGGAGACTCTGGAGCTCGAAGCTCTGTCTGCATCAGCGTCTGCGGTCGACTGGATCCCGAGGGTTCTCTCACAGTATGTTCCTCGTGGCTCCTGGACCTCAGTGGGAGCACCTCCTTCACTGGGATATGGGCTCTCCGGGTGCTTCTGCCAAGGTGCGTTCAGTTTTGGTTGCCTTTCGGTCTACGCTCTTAAAAACTGATTTGTTGGCTGTTTTGTATTTTGCAGTGCGTGTAGTTGTAGTGTATCTACCTAAAAAAGTACACTGTAAAAATAACCGTGATTTTAACGGTAAAAAAAACCTGTGAAAATGCTACAGTAAAAACGGTTAGTTCCTGTAAAATATAAACAGGGAAAAAAAGTGAACTGACGTTCCCAGAATTTGTTGCATATTAAATTTATCAGTTATGTTTATTAGGCTTGTATGTTACATCTAATGTTGTTAAATACATGTTTATTGCATATTTGAGTTTATTGAGTGTTATCATGATGGTGATTAGTGTTTGTGTGAATGAGTGCGTAGTATATGTTATTATTTAAAAGCTGTTTCGGTTAATCATGTGACTTTCTCATCACCGTCTGCATTTGGTGGTTATCAGTGTATTACAAAGATACAAAACAGATTTCAATGTATATTAACATTATATCAGTTAATGAAATTACGGTATTTAACTCTAAATTTAAATTAAAACCTGTAAATTTGTTACCGTATTTTTTACGGTAGAATTACAGCAACCACAGCTGCCAGTTTTTTACTGTAAATTCTACGTTTTTTTTTTTTACAGTTTTACTGGTAATATCGGGCGCTTGCTTGGCCATTCATTGTGATTAACAGGAAAGTGTGTTCAGCTGAATTGGATAGTGTTTTGTTAGATGGGTATAAAAAGCATAGTTTACCGCGGCAGCGGTCGCGTGAAGACATCGACTCTACCGTGCAACCGGGCAGGACACCGGCAAACAATATAAATATCGCTTTTTATTTCTCTTCTTTCTTACGGCTTGTTTCACTTCTGTTTTAGTTTTTATAACCGATTCTTACTATGTGTAAGTTTGTTAGCATGTGTGTTTGACAGTGTTCTTCTTTTAGGATTACTGATAAACTACTGCCGTTTGATTTATCTATTTTAATTTTAGATAAATTATGTATGAATTTAATATGTCTTTATAGGTATTTTCTTTAGTTTTAATAAATTGGAGTTATTTTAGTAACATTACGTCAACATACTAAATGGAAATTAAATAACTATATATATATATATATGGGTGTTTGGCTTAGTGTCATGTTAGAATAATTGTATATTCATACCTTTTGTTGTTTTAATATTTTGAATTGTTTTTAGCTTTAATTTTTGTTTTCATTTAAATGTTTAGTTTTGAAATGTTGTATGCATTTCTCATTTTATTTAATTTCTCAATTTCCTTAAATGTGTGTATATATAGTATTTATATAGAGTTTTAACTTATAGATTTAGTAAGTTGTAAGTCGTTTTGGACAAAAGCGTCTGCTAAATGACTAAAAAGTAAAGTACAAGTAATATAAGGTAAGTACATGGGGTAAGGTTGGTACTGTTGGAGACGTTTGGGTATCTTCAGCAGAGCTCTTTATTGAGAACGTGCTGCAGTCATCAGAAGTCTAACTAAAGTGACATTATACATTATACATGTAGGGGACGGTGCTTAGACAAAGCACCCGGGTGACAAGCTTAAAGCATGCAAATGAAGTATTCAGGTATAGCAAAGTGCCCTATTTAACCAGTCCTAATCTAATCAGCATAACTACTGATGGGAGCATTTAATATTCTTCTGAGCACCCCCCCTTTCTTCCACTAAAGGACAATATTTGTTCCCTTAAATTGATTTACTGGTGCATTTTTTACCTTTATAGAGGCAAAGATTTTTTTATCCTTATTAATTGCATGTCATGTTTTATGTCAAATTCAAACATTCCATTAAGTGTATTATTAATATAATAAACAAAGCAGTAAATGATGGCAAATCTGAGTGATACTCGAAGGTTTAAATATAAATCCACCAATCCAGCAAGTCTTAATGAGCCAGGCGTCGTTCGTTCATTCATTCATTCAGTAACGAAGCAAAAAGCTATAGTTATGAACGGGTTATTAATCACAGACTCTCAGATTCCTTCACTAACTAAACACCGCTTTATGTTGCTTGGAGATGATACGGATTTCATTGGAACTATTATTATTTTGTTGCAAAATATTCTGTTTAAAATGTAAAATGTTCATTTAATTGTATCTTTTTTTTAACTGTTGTAAAAATTAATGTCACATTCGCCATATTCAGGGAAATATTGCATTATGCATTATTGGATATATTTGCATTCTTGCTCGTACCTTAAACATGAAAACGGATAACTTGCACAGAGCGTGTCTGTATGGAAGAGAGTGTAAATTGATCTCAATGATATTTGCTCTTCATGCTATTGAGTGAATAACTACTGTAAAGATACAGTAAGCAGCAGCGGGATTTGCTAAAGCAGCATACTATTGTCCTGTTTTTACATTTGAAGCATCATTTTGCAGAAATGCATGTTCTGTTTTAATGTTATTTTAAGTTAGGGTAGAATTAAATTAATGTCAAAACTCAGAATTTTGTTCGCGTACCCCCCTCCGTCATCTCACGTACCCCAGTTTGACAACCACTGTACTAAAGGACTGGGGCATTACAAACAAAAGGTGAGAGAGAGACGGTAATCTGCCTCATTTGATTTACAATAAGAGAGCAGGAGCCTCTTGCTACAAACTTTTCTGAGAGAATCGTGTACCTTAAATGTTAAATACCACGTACTTCACCTTAGTTTTTCTTGTGAGGCTATGTTAGAGATTCAGCATAACTTACACAGATTCTCAAATTTGTAATCCCACAGTAAATTATTATCTAGTAATTGTAATTACCATACGTAGTGCATAGTATGTGAGTAACAGGACTGTAAAATAAAGTTCTACAGATATTCTTGTATTGGTGTCACAAACCCTATCATCCATGCAACCATTCCATGTACAAATGATCCTTTTGTTGTGGAAAAATGTAGTTTTTATAGCAATGCCACGGAACCACCATTTTTGGGTTCCCCGAACACACTTTTACTGAACACTTCTCAAAAGAACCTTTGTTTTCTTAGTCTGAAGAACTTTTTAATATTCTAAAGAGCCTTTCTCTAATGCACACTCTTTAAAATATAGGTTTCAAAAGGGTGATTTCTTGATAATGCCATAAGAGAACCATTTCCGGTTCTCAAAAGAATATTATACAAACATGCAACAATTAAATATGTTAAATAAGTCAAATATCATTTATGTATTTAATCCCATTTTAGTAACCAATGTATTTGCTTCTGACCTTCTATGATCCAATTCAACCGTACTAATAAGCAAAAATGACACATTTGTGTTTCAATTTTTAATAGTGTTTCATAGTTTCTCGTCCTGTGTCATATTCTTCATGTGATTAGTTTGAGCGGCGTCCTCTACTGTACAGACATGAACTTACATTTTCTTCAGCCTGAGCCGTATTGTGAAAGGGCTTTTACATTTGTAAAAAAATTACTTTTTATATTAAAAACAAACATACAAGTCCTGCCCAGATTTTAAAAGAAGCTCAAAAGTGTAACATTAAAAGCAACTAAGTAACTTAGGGAGTAGCGCAACATTGTAATGCATTACTGTTAAAAGTAACTTTCCGTAACACTGGTTGCAAGTGTTTAAATGCATCTTCAGAGATTGTCAGACACATTAAACAACATCATACCGAACATGTAAACTCATCTACACACTACTAGTTGTTTTCAGAAGAAAGTTGTCCGAAGCTTAATGTTGGGATCTTGAAATCCAGTGATCATGGTGTAGTTTGTTTATTTCCAGGTTGAGCTTTCTGCCACGACTGTATTTAGGCTTCAAAATTCATAGAAGTTTTGTTTGTGAAGATTATCATGCTGAACAAAACATACAAGAGCCAAAAACCGTTTATTCTCTGTAATAATCCAAAAGCCAGTGGAATAATCCTACTAGGTTCTTGACGAGGGAATTAGGTTAGTCGACAAAAATATGCCATCACTGCAGCGCTTTATAATTTATTATGAATCCTATGAATTCAATTTTGATCATTTTTCCTTGCTGTGAATAAATGTTGCATTACTCGTTTATGAGCTCTGTCGTTCTTTGATCTGGCTAATTGTAGAAAGTCCTGTTGAAGGACGTTAGACTTGAGTTTGTGTTTCAGTGTTCAGTAGTGATCTGAAATCCATGGAGAAGCTTTGTTTACGTTCTGCATCTCAATCCTGACTCGCTTTATTCAGTGTATTTAAATCTAAACAAGCGGATTCTAGGAGATAATGTAGTGTTGTGTGCTTTGAAGTACTGAACTAAACCATCATTTTCTTGACTAATTTGTTTCTCGAGTCATTTAGAGAACTTACATTTTAAATGGTTGTTTAGTATAAGTTTTGTTTCTATTTATTCTTGATAAAACTATACAATACAGATAATACTGTGAATTCTTGAGTGGCTGTTGTAATATTTAATCTATCTATCTATCTGTCAATCTATCTATCCGTCCATCTATCTATCTGTCTGTCCATCCGTCAATCTATCTGTCAGTCCGTCCATCTATCTATCTATTCGTCTGTCTATCTATTCGTCTGTCCATCTTTTCGTCTGTCTATCTATCCATCCGTCCATCCATCCATCCACCCACTATTATGAATCTACATCCCTCCAGAAGTCTGAGATCTGCTAGTGAGCGACGCCTCGTGGTACCATCACAGAGAGGAAGAAAATCACTCTCCAGAACATTCTCTTTCACCGTTCCTGACTGCTGGAATTAACCCCCATCCGGAACGCTGGATCCCTGTCAATCTTCAAGTGACACCTGAAAACTCATCTCTTCAGTCATCACTTGACTTCATCTTAATAATAAATAAATAAGCCTTTGCTCTCTTTCCCTTAAACTCTCACTGTCTGGCTAGTATTTGCTCTGAACAATGCCTAGAAATTTGTATTACAAGCACTTCATTTGTCTGCTTGCCTCTTTATAATATATCGCCTATTGTATTCATCAATTGTAAGTCGCTTTAGATAAAAGCGTCTGCTAAATGTAAGTCTATCTATCTAGATGTATTAACATCTTTCTATAAATACCATGCAATAATCAAAAGATTTTGTAGGTTCCATACAAAAAGGTTTTAATTGACATTGTGATGCTTTTAAAGAAGTCGTATTTGGAATGCAAATTAAATAGAAGCAGCAAACCATGCAATGGCATTTTAAATATCGGTAACATGGAAAAATCCCACATTACTATACATCAAAACTGACAATAACATCTTTCCAAACTCCCCTCAAATCCATCATTCAACTTTAGTTTAACTTTTAAGACTCATAGTCGTTCTTAATATTTAAATAATGCATAAAAACATGGAAACAGATGAAATGTAAACAGTCTTTGTGCTTGCGATGGCAGAGCAAGCTGGGATTTGTAGTCCTCTGTGGGTTTGAGAGCGTTATTCTCTTTATCCCCGAGACACATGTTCTGGTGTACACAGCTGTATATTATATCCCTCGTTCTTCAGCTGTCTGTGGCTAGAATCAGCACCGCTCCGAAGATGCCCACGTTCTGCCCGATGAGCTTCATCTGGTTCCAGAACTCCACGCGGCAGCTGCGGTGCCAGTAGCCCATGTTTCCGTCGACGAACAGCACAATCAATGGTAAGAGAACGGCCAGGATCTGCGAAGCCACTCGCACATAGCAGCCCGAGAGATAGGAGAGCGCTAACACCCCAAACACAAGCACCAGCAGCTGGACCGTGATCTCACCGCCGGGGATATGGTCCAGATACGCCACACGGTCCTCCTTACTGTGCTGCAACGAGTAAACCTGGAGGACAAATATCGAATATATTAACTGAATGATTATGTGTTGTGATTAAACTTTGTCATTGCAATTAAATGTTACGAGTAGAGATCGACCGATATATCGGTTTACCGATATTTCCCCCCGATATTTAAGTATTTTACATAATCGGTTATCGGTATTGTAAAAAAAAAAAAACGGTTTTGAATGTATTTTTTTTGTCACATACATAATTATAGAGTATAACCAGCAGTGAAATTTTGTTCTCTGCATTTGACCCATCCAAGTGCGCAATGTTATATTAACATTTACTACAGAACCATTATTTCACCAATAAACATCTAAATAAATACATCTCTATCTAAATTAATGATTTATTATCTCCGCAAGCGATCACAGTTTGAGTATAGTTCTGTGTAAATAGATAAACAGCAGTTTTCATAATTTAGACAAAAACATTTTAATAATTCTGATAAAACAGTTGAGAAATGCAATAAAATACAATGTTTTGTTTGTTATAGCTTATTTCAATATTCCAGAGAATATTATTCAGTGAATTATTCTTCACTCTTTAGTCTATTAAACAGCGTTTAAACCTAAAACTGTAGTTTAAAATGAATTTATATGACTTCTGTCCTTTATTTTCTCCATTTGAAAACATTATTTTGCTTATTGTTAATATCAGTGTTGCTGATGATGCTTTTTATAAATAAAATGTTTTTATTGTTGTAATTTGAAGATTAAATGTAACATGAAAGAATGTTAATTTTCAACAGTTTTTTGTTGTTGTTAAGACGACTGAAAGAGAAGAATGGACTTCAATCTGTTTTTTATGTACTTTATAACAGTAAATAAATATCGGTTCTGCATATCGGTTATCGGGTACATAAACATGCAAATAATCGGTATCGGTTATAAAAAATCAATATAGGTCGATCACTAGTTGGAATTTGGTAGTTTGTTGTCCCAGGGTGAGCATCATCTCTTCTCAGATCTGCGTAAAGGTTGGATCCAGAATGAAGCTTGTGTAATTCCTGGTTACCTCGGGATGCAAGTCCCGTGGCAGACACAGAAGCAAATGAACTGGACAGACTCACCGTACAGATCAAGTAAATCCCCAGGAAGACCTGTCCGGTGGTCTGCAGCGAGCGCGTGCGGGGTTTCTGTCGGTACACCTCTCCTGCTCCGCTGGCCAGCACCAGAAACCCTCCAATGATGGCCATGGCTCTGGAGTGCATCCTCACCTGAGGCCGATATCAGAGAAAGCACGGCAGGTGAACAGTAGTGGAACTATTCCAAATGCTTTATTAAAGGAACACTCCATTTGGTTAGGCTAACCCCCCCCCCCCAAGTGTTAAAGAGTTGACTTTTACTGTTTTTGAATCCATTCAGACGATCTCCGGGTCTGGCGCTAGCACTTTAGCATAGATAATTGAATTCGTTAACATCTCGCTCAAAAATGATTTATTTAAAAACTATTTAACTCTCGAAGCGCCAAAGTCGCAAAATTGCAACAAGACGTCAGACTTCATGAAATAGACTGTAGTTCCTAATACGGTGTAATATTGCATTTGTGTTCCCTACCACTAGATGGCAGACATGTAGTACTTCGATTCTAGACCAAGTGTTCGAGGAAATAGCAGAGCAAGTGAGCGATCGTGGCATTGATGCGGGAGCAGTTCAGTTCATAGTGTGTGAGTAAATTGTGAGAGAAAATCGCCAAATGACTAATAAAAAGTTGTACTATGAGGATGTTGCAAATGTTATTCGCCGATTCTGACTATGAAGGGGAATATGCATGAACTTTTGGTCATGCCCAACATTTTTCTACTTTACAGTAGATATCTATCTTTAACTCCTTTCAAGCCACAAGCTTTTGAAATCTTGATGTTAAAATCAAGACGCCTAAAGGGTTAAAGTTCAACTCTTCTGCAGTTACATCATGTACTAAGACGCCTGGAAATAGTCCCCAGCTTTATCATAACTAGTTACCTAGCTGGGGACTATTTCCAGGCGTCGATGCGTTTATAATCCAGCTCTCACAAACTATTCTAGCGCTGACTCTCCAGGAGCCTGCTTTTAGATGCAGACTTTTGATTAAAGTTTTCCAGGAACATGCTTTTAGATGCAGACTTTTGATTAAACTTATGCAACCTTTAGATTTTTACTTCTGGACATGCATTTAAGCTTCAAAATTCATAAACGTCATGCACGTTTATGAAGCTTATGATGAACCAAACTTTTTATAAATCACAAAATTATGCTGGTCACAGAATTTTTTTCAGCATACCAACATTTAAAATCAATGAACCCTTTACTTGCTATAGTTTAGAAAATTGTAATAAAATATGAGAGCGTTAAACTGTGTCAGAACAAAATCATGATAATGTCAGAAAAACCTTGATAGAAAGGTATGTAATTAATTAGGTTGATTAGCTGTCAGCTGTTACATTTATCAACACAATTAGATAAAACCAATTTAGCTTCAATTACCAAGAAATGCTTCATTATGTTCAGTCTGTAGTGTGTAAAAAGATCTCATTAGCAGTTAAAGAAAAAACACTTAAGCACAACATGCTCAAAGTTTGTTAATATTTTTATTGATCCTAGATTTTAGTGTATGAATAATTTTTGGGTATTATACGTCACACTTCACTTTATTCTGGTATCCTCAGTTACATAAGTTAATTATAGTGTCCTGCATCCACTAGTAAAATAATTTGGTTTGACTGTACATCTAAAAGCCAAATAATACTGTTATTGTATCGAGGAAATCAGAGTGATGCAAACTTACAGTATGGCCAAAAATATAAAAAACTACCAAGCACAGTTATTACTTCTGCTGCCGCACAATAACACTAGACTTTAACAACACTGACACGATTCCCTTGTGTTGTGCTGTTACCTTCAACCAGTCTCCATAGTGCACCTGTCCGCTCACATAGGACACATACGTGCTGAGAGCCAGGTGAAGCGCCGCGGCCAGAGAGAAGCTCCTTCTCTTCACCCCGAAGGACATGAAGCTGGAGCACAACACCGCAGCTCCGAGGTCCACGTACAGGTACGGCACCGGGATGTCTGGCTTCCTACAGAGACGGAGACAGTGTGTATCTGTTCTTCAAAAGAAGCTGCGCTATCACTTTAAGCATGACGATACATTTGTAACACACGCGCTCTGAGTTGGAACGTTCTGCTGTTACATTGTTGCACGTCACGTGTGTTACTTACCGTTTCACATCCGCGCGCTCCGCGAACAGCATCAACATACTGAAGCAGTTCCAGAAGCTGAAGCGAGTCAGAATAAAAGCTCCGAACTGAGAGAAAAACCTCAGCGCTTTTTTGCTGGTTGCGGCAGCCATGGCTCCGGATGGCGGAAGTTAATCAACTTCTTCCTTAGGGACCGTGAACGAATTGTTCGTTTGAGTCGATTCATTTGAACGAGTCATCTTCGAACTGAGATGTAAAGATGAATAAGTATTGTTTAATATTACATCTAGGTTCTAAAATACGTTTTGTTTTCTTTTTTTTATTTCATATGCAGATGTTTAATATTGTACAATTTGAATGCATACGAAAATAAAACAGTCTTTACTATTGCATATGATTTAGTCAAAAACACATTTTTTTATTAGTAAACTTACATTTATGAATGTGAAATTTGGTCAAAAATATACATAAATTGATTATAAGCGTTTTTCATCCTCTTTAGATTATTTAGTAAAGCCAAAATGTACATTGAGTACATTGAAACTAGATATTTGCATTGATACATGTCTGTATTTCACGCCACAATATAACTGAATAAATACAACATCATATAGTTTCAATAATATATAACATTTGGAAAAGTAACGTTCCATTAGCTGCACCAAGGACGTAAATACGTCATGACGTAAGAATTGTGAATCAATAATTTGAACTGGTTCATTACAACTGTTCAAAAGAATCGAGTCGCGGAAATGATTCAGGAATCTTGTTGGCTTGTTATTGGTTGTAATCTGTCACGTGGGACATGAAGATAGGGGCGCGTGCTGGCTCAGACAGACAGACACACACACACACACACAGACACACTTGACAACGTAAGTTTAAATTATATTGAAGGATACCGGCAAAGACTGGTGAAGATTTAAAATAATAACTCATTCGTTTTTGGTTATTATTACCTGAAATAGAGTATTTTAATGTCCTCTATAATGATTCTGGATCTAAATATGCCTGACAAGATGAACTGCTGCTTCACTAAAATACATATTTGTGGAAGTAAATCATGTAGTAGTGTATGATAGTCATTATGTTTTGCTGAGATAAAAATCTAATGCACCCGGACACTTTCTAAAATATTCCTCTGTATTAAAGCCCCTGTTATGTATTTGTGAAGATGATGTTTCATGCAGTGTGTAAGTGAATGAAAACATCCTGCAAAGTGTTAAATCTGAACGTGCTCCGTGTATAAAGATATTAAAGAAAGAGTCGACTCTAAATCATTGAAACGAGTCGTTTTTAAAACCAATCCCACATGAGACATTAGCATATCCCCGCCCACTTGTTGCCACTATGTGTAGCGCTACAAATAACTGTTTCCACGGTAACGCTGTACACAAAGTAGCACTGTGCTCCGCTTTAAATTAAATCGACCAATCAGTGCAGATTAGCGTCACGCAGGGGAGGGGCTTAGAAAAATGAATCGTTTGAGTCGTTGAGACGATAAGGTAAAAATAAATGCATGCTTAGAAAATGAATGAGAGTCGTTGAGACGATAAGGTAAAAATAAATGCATGTTATAAGAAACCCTTGCATGCATGTTAACCTGCTGACTCCCAAAACCAACATATGAATCTTTCATAACTCATAATAGGGATACTTTAAACTCCTATTGTTTTGATTGGTCTTTGACCATGTGCTTTGACAAGCTCCTCGTGGTAATGACGCAGTGAAGACACTGATCAGGAATCAAGGTCTCTGACCCAGATCCAGAGAAACCGGATTACAGGTGAGGCCGGCTTACCCAGAGTTCATGAGTGGAAACACAGCAGATATAAATGTAGTTTGGAGCTAATTCAAGCCTGCGCAGGTCTGGCAGTGTTCTCCTCCAAAACTATCCAAAACCGCTGTTTACGTGCACTCGAAACGCTCTTGATCATCAGATAATAGTCTTGTTTTTCAACACAGGGATGTAAGAAAGCATTGCAGTTATTAAGAAGAGTAATCCTGCGCTGAGCTCTTTATTGAGCCGTGATGCTGTCGATGACGTTTAAGACATAATACAAGCATCTGAGAGATCTCAACGTACTTTATTTCATAAACAAAATTTAAATTGGATAATGTGCTTTACGCACGCACGCACACACACACACACACTCTCTCTCTCTGTCTCTCTCTCTCTCTCTCTCTCTCTCTCTCACACACACAGACTCACTCTCTCTCTCTCTCTCTCTCTCTCTCTCTCTCTCTCACACACACACTCTCTCTCTCTCGCTCTCTCTCTCACACACACACACACACAGACTCTCTCGCTCGCTCTCTCTCTCTCTCTCTCTCACACACACACACACACTCTCTCGCTCGCTCGCTCTCTCTCTCACACACACACACAATGGTACTTGGGATTTTTCAAGGTACTAACTAAATAAAACAATGACTGCAAAATATAATATTTCAGTTTTTCAGTTTCCATATGTTCCACATGCAAGGATCTTATTTGTGGACTTCAGCTCGGCCTTCAATACCATTATGCCGGACCTTCTCTCAGACAAACTGACACAGCTCTCCGTGCCCACGTCCATCTGCCAGTGGATCACCAGCTCCCTGACAGACAGGCAGGACAGGGCAAACTCACATTCAGAACTCACACCATCAGCACTGGCGCCCCTCAGGGCTATGTTCTCTCCCCACTGCTCTTCTCCTTCTTCACCAATGACTGCACTTCAAAGGACCCCTCTGTCAAGCTCCTGAAGTTTGCGGACGACACTACAACATCGGCCTCATCAAGGACGGAGACGAGTCTGCTTACAGACAGCTGGCTGTCTGGGGCAGTCTTAACAACCTGGAGCTAAACACTCTCAAATCTCTGGAGATTATAGTGGACTTCAGGAGGAATCTCTTCATTATTAGTGTTTTTATTACCTTAATCATATGTTGTTTGTACTTTCTGTACTGGAAGCTCTTAACACCAAGACAGATCCCTTGTGTGTGCAAACACACTTGGCAATAAAGCTCTTCTGATTCTGATTTCTCTCCAGAAATTAATATTTACTGCTTCAACCAATGCTCTGCTAATTGCCTGAGATATACCAACCACACTGAGCACTGTCTACACTGGAGATCCTTACTAAGAGCCATTGAGGGTAGCTGACAGAGTAATTCCATCAGTGCATAATGTGCACTGCCGTATTTCAATGTTGTTTAGAGGTGACTCCTCACGGCTGTCCTATTTGCTCTGATTGGCCTAATGAGATCAGGACAGATTGATGACATCAGAGCGCAATCCCCGCCACACATGAGGAGGAGAGAAATAGAGGAGAAGAGCCAGAGATCATTCACAGACGGACAGGAGAGGAGCCTCAATGCTGAGGATCTCCTAGCAGTCACCAGGACTTTCCTCTGACTGCTGCCAGGCCCAATCAACAGGTGAATAGAGGACTTTTTGTGTGTGTGTGTGTGTGTGTGTGTGTGTGTGTGTGTGTGTGTGTGTGTGTGTGTGTGTGTGTGTGTCTGTCTGTCTGTCTGTGTGTGTGTGTGTGTGTGTGTGTGTGTGAGTGCCTGTGTGTGTGTGTGTGTGTGTGTGACTGTGAGTGTCTCTGTGAGTGTGTGTTTGTAACTGTGTGTGTGTGTGTGTTTGTGTAGGTGTGTGTGTCTGTGTCTGTGTAAGTGTTTCTATGTGTCAGTGTGTGTTGTTGTTTTTGGTCAGAATATATACAATTGTTTTTACTGAAACAACCAGGCCTGAGTTATTTCATGCTATCACTGAAAAAAAATTATAAAAATTATTCATTTAATTTACTTTATTTCTTTTTAAGGTAAGTGGTTGAAATCTATTTATTTTAGCTACATTTAAAAAACCAATTTAGTTGACTAACTTTCAATTATATATTTTGTTATTAAATGTAGCTAAAATAAAATGTTTGCAACCACTTACCTTAAAATAAATGTAGTATAATTTCCTTCAGTGAAAAACACTTGGCGTAGAAGCAAGTTTTGCTTAGAATCGGCTTGTCAATTTCACAGATAATTACAAGCGAAAATCAAACACAATGAACTCGCATGACATTTTTATAAGCAGAAAAGCCAAAATTGTATTTACTTGTTAAACATATGCCAATAATCTTTATTAACAAATTTAGAAAGCATTTTTTTACAAAGTGGTTTCCAGAAACTTAAGTTATTTTATCTTCTCTATAAATGCACAGCGTTTTGTTAAGTGTTAAAGTTTATTTGTAACAATGCATATTGTTTTTATGAGAGTTTATAAGCTTTTTCTTGTGCGTCATTATCACACTAAGTTTTAATTTTATAACTATATAAAATGCTTTTAACAGTGCACCAAAAAAATGGTCACTTACAAATATGACATCACCGAATCAACCTAAATACATTATTTAATTTTTTAAATCTAATTTCTTATCTTTGTGTAATCTGTTGTTCATGGATTGTTGTAGGATACATATGTTATTAGATTAGCACTTTCTACAGCGCACAAGCATTGTTCATAAGACATGTTCAGACTGAATATTGAGCATAATTTCACATCTTTGATTGTTCTCTGGACAGGCAGCATGGCTCGGGACATGTCAGATAAAGAGATCCTAACTATGGAGCTGGAGCAGCTAAAGGTGGAAGTCAACACTCCTCGAATTGCGGTGAGATCTCAGTCCTCCCAAAAATGAGCTTCCAGTCATCATTTACCCACCCTTGTGTCATTCTCTCTATCTTCTGGGAACAGTTTCAAACCAAACTGTTTTGGTTCCCATTGTTTATCGTTCATCCATATTATAGAAGTCAAAGAGAACTGAAACTCTTTGGTTACTAAGGGTGTATTCACAGCAGGAAAGTCCGATAGTTCACTTGCTTTGGTCCGGCCCAAAGGCAAACAATTACACATTGTAGCTATTTAAACCGTTTTGGTTCCTTTTCACACCACACGGTTTGTTCTGGTCTGAACTAGCTGAACCAGTCACGTGACAACATCCGCTTCACTCATTGGCTAGATATGTCTTTGAACGCGTACCCTAATCTGCTTTCGATTGGTCAGAAAGAGCACGGATGTAAACAAAGACATGCAGCAGACAGCACACTGCTATTATGGAGATTGATTTTATCCCTGGTCATCCTTTACTACATAGTGTGTATAAACCACTTCAGGCAATATATAGCTTTTGAGAATGAAGTGCAGAAAATACTGTATTAATGCACTGCGAACGGCGAAGGCACATCGCAAGTCACCAAATTTCTATGAGGCTCCGCACCTCCTCACAACCCCAAGTTTGTCCACGACCTGCCATCTAAACTACAAACACTTCCGCATCCCATACTGCACTGCACTGCTGACAGCAGCTGGTTTAGTCCAAAAATGCACGGTTCTTTTTGCAGTTGGGTCTGTTTGAGGTTGTATCGTGTTCTCGCTCCAGGGTTTGTTTGAAAGCGCACCTCTTTAAGGAGTTACGCTTGTTTGGTCCACTTTTGGTGCGCACCCGAGTGCGATTACTGCATTCACACCGGTCCAAACGAACCGCACCAAGAGGTTAAACCAACTCTAGTGCGATTCAACCCAACTAAATGAGGCAGGTGTGAAAGCACCATCAGATTCTTTAAAATATCGTTTTGGAATGACATGAGTGTGAGTGAAAGATTGCTTGTGTATTTGATTCCCATTGAAGTCAATGAAACTTAAAGCATCTTTCCTGACTCTTCTTCTCAGGTCTCAGCAACAGCCCCAGAGATCATTGCGTTTGTTGAGGGAATGTCTGCCGAAGACCCGCTGATTAAAGGAGTCCCAGAAGACAAGAACCCGTTCAAGGAGAAGGGTGGATGCATTATAACGTAGCAGCAGGGCTAATTTGGTATAAAACATCAATATTTGTATTTTTTTAGCAACTGCTTTAGATTTGGATACTACACAGAAGACGCTCTCATGTCATTCAATACCTCTTGCGATATGATGTTACCTGTCTCGTTTTAAAATAAACAGTAGCATTTAACTAAATGTCTTACCAGTTGGAATTAAACAGTGGAATTCTAATTTGTGACCCTGGAGTACAAAACCAGTCATAAGAGTCAATTTTTAGAAATTGAGATTTATGCATCATCTGAAAGCTGAATACATAATTTTCCATTGATGTATAAAAGGTTTGGACAATATTAGAAAGTCTGGAATCTGAGGGTGCAAAAAAATAGAAATATTGAGAAAATCACCTTTAAAGTTGTTCAAATTAAGTTCTTAGCAATGCATATTAATAATAAAAAATTAAGCTTTGATATATTTACGGGGGACAAAAAAATTAAAGGGACACAGTTCACCCCAAAATTAAAGTGGTGTCATTATTTACTCACCCTCATGTCATTTCACATGTACCTGGCTTTCGTTTTTCAATTTTGCCCATGCAATAAAATATAAAACCAATTGGTGGAGATGGACTAAAAATTGAATGACATTTGTTAAAATGCTTGAATGCGTAAGTGTTCCCCAAATCAACACGACACTGAAGATTTCACATGCTTTTCAATTGCATCTGATGCTGGTGTATAAAAAAGCCTCGGGAGGCCATGCAAACGAGGGTGTGATCTTGCATTAGCGCTCTGTGTGTAAAGCTCTGCAGAATCAGCGCTGCTCATTGGCTGCTGTGAGACTGGGATTTGGGTGTCGGACCTCTCTGACTTATTCCTGCGTTTCCAGAACTTAAGCTCATTCTCTGATCCTCATCTCAGGATTGAGCTTTTCATCCTGTAAGCTGCTTTTCCAGCTCTGTACGGCTGCCCCACGTCTCTCTCTCTCTCTCTCTCTCTCTCTCTCTCTCTATCTATCTCTATCTATGGCGGTCGCTCTCTCTCTCTCTCTCTCTCTATCTCTGTCTCTCTATCTCTATTTCCATCTCTCACTCTCTCTTTCTATCTATCTATCTATCTATCTATCTATCTATCTATCTATCTATCTATCTATCTATCTATCTATCTATCTATCTATCTATCTATCTATCTATCTATCTCTGTTCCTCTCTCTATCTCTATCTCCATCTCTCTCTCTCTCTCTCTCTCTCACTCTCTCATCTCTATCTCTATCTCTATCTCCATTTCTCTCTCTCTCTCTCTCTCTCTCTCTCTCTCTCTCTCTATCTATATCTCTATCTCTATCTCCATTTCTCTCTCTCTCTCTCTCTCTCAAATTCAAATGAGCTTTTTGGCATGACTTGCACAGTATTGCCAAAGCATTGTCCACAGGAACAAATGATTATATAATACATAAAACAAGAATAGATACATTAAATAATTAAGTAAATAAGTACATGCATTCTTTCTCTCTCTCTCTCTCTCTCTCTCTCTCTCTCTCTCTCTCTCTCTCTCTCTCTCTCTCTCTCTCTCTCTCTATCTCTCTCTCTCTCTTAGGGTTAGGGTTAGATAACAATGACATAACGTTGCTTAGGTAGCAATGTTTAAATCTTTAATAGAATCCCGAGTGATCATTGAGTATAAATACTATCAATATACTGATAATATTGTTTTTTTTAATGGAGGTGGGGTGTGAGAGAGGCATTAGTGTCTGTGAGTGAAGATGGAAGTTTAGTTTTTAATTGGTGAAATGTGTGTTTTTGGTAATTTGTTAGTAAATGTATGTTGTCAACAATAAAAAAACGAACCCTTAAATTGTTTTGAATAAAAGGGTTTAAAAGTCTCTCTCTTTCTCTCTAGCTCCTGTTTTCAAGTTTTTTTTTTCCTACAGCTTACACACATTTTCAAAACTTTGCCTCTTTTTTTCTAAACTTTACACACAAATCCAAGAAATGCACACACAAAAGGCATAATACCTCACATCTCTATATACCTCAAAATAGCAGAAGCGCATCTCAAAAGCAAACATTTGCAAACATCTTTGCCATTGTCACGACACAGGCTAGGAGACACAGAAGATAAGTGGTCAAACAAGGGTATTTATTAGTGATGTTAGGTTCTTGAACGAATTCTTCCTAGGTTCTTAGGAAGTAACCGGTCGACCAGTTCACAAATCAAACTTTAGTTCGTGTTGATGACACAAGATGCACAGCTGAAGTAGCACGTCCAACTCAAAAAGACCCGAATGAGCCGGTTCAAGTTTGTCGAGGATTACCGGCGAGGACTCAACAAGAACCGGATGCACCTTGACTAACTGTGCCAAGGATTACCTGAGATCTTGAATCTCAGGTAAATGTACAGATTTTATTTGACAATAAATCTTTTCAATCTGGTTTTAGAACTGTAGCACCATCACTGCTACTACGGTAGTGTTAAATGATATTGGTGCCCAGCACTGCGCAGCCTTATTTGTGGATCTGGCGGTTGATTCAGTGAATCATGAATTACTGTTAAACAAACTTAGCAGTGCTAGTTTCAGACCAGGGACATTGGACTGGTTTAGTATTTATTCGGTAGATCGGACTCGGTGTTCATGTGGAGGATCTCAAATCTGATTTTCTTGATATATCTAAAGGAGTCCCCCAGGGTTCTGTTTTGGGACCTATTTTGTTTTCTATTTATATGAATGATTTGGGTAAGGAAAAAACACTTTTATGCTGATGATATGATTATTTATATACTTGCTCCATCTATAACACAGGCGGTGAAAGAGCTTCAAATTGCATTTCAGTCACAGGAAGACGCTCTGGTTAGTTTAAAATGAGTTTTAAATTCACAGAAAACAAAGGTTATGGTTTTTTAAGCACTTTATAATCTTAGTATTTTTACATCTAATGGCAAGCGAATGAAACTGTGACCCAAACATTATTAACTTATGAATGAAAGGTAATACTCAGCAATATGCTCACGATGCATATGAATGTTTCAATATGTTGACACAAATTATTCAAATGTTTCATTGATGGCACAGAGTTGTTAAAAATAAATGCGAGTGACATCATTGCTATATGAGATGTGGGTTGGACATCTTAGCTTTTTGAAAACAGCACTGGTTCAATTTTATGCTGAACTGTCCGAAAAGAACCATTTTGCAGAAATGAAATCCAACTCTTGCATTAACAGGTATTGTTCTGAACAAGACCAGAGGAGAGAACCAAAGTGTTTGATTTTGTAAGCAGTGGAGAATCGGAGCAGTGGAGAAACAGGAACATCTAAGGTAAGGAATATTTTGCACCCTGGGCATGGAATAATTAGCAAAAGTGTTCAAATTTGTGTCTATTGGTGAATTTAAAGGCATCATAAATGGAACTGGTAAAGGAGATTTATTATTGAGAGGTTATGTTTAAAATGTGGTGCACTTGTTGTATTTTTTAATTGTTTTACTGTATGGATGGTGACTTGGCCAGACTCTCTGAGAGATTACTTCTCCAGGGGAGACTCCTGATTAACATGACGACGGGATGGCCATGACCTCTGGGTGGGAAGAATCGGGCGGATGCGTGGAATTCCTCCAGGCTGGTGGAGTAAATGATATTGTTTCTCGCATACCTCTTCGAGCCACCCTGTTAAAGTTCTAATGTCACTGACCTGATAGACAGCTATAGTTTTCCAAAATGGTTTATTGTGCATGCAGATCCTGTCATGGTAACTTAAAGGGAGAAAGGTTTCAGGAGTGAGACGAGGAATGTGGGATGGATTTTGTACCTTGCTAAGAGTCGAGAACATATCCACGTGACTTTATTAACAGTGTCTGTATTGTGCTGAAGGTGGAAGAAACCTTGAATCCTATCATTTTGCAGGGCAGGTAATATTAGTAAGTCGTATCTGCCATAAAGGATCCACGAATTAAACTGTGACCACAAACATTATTAACTTAAGTGAATGAAAGGTAATACTCAGCAATATGCGTTCACAATGCATATGAATGTTTCAATATGTGTTGACACAAATAACTTTATTCAAATGTTTCATTGATGGCACAGAGTTGTTAAAAAATAAATGCGTAGTGACATCATTGCTTGATAATGTCAGGAGCCGATGAATCTGCTTTTTGAACCGGTTCAATGAGCTGAACTGTCCGAAAAGAACCATTTCGCAGAAATGAAATCGAACTTTGCATTAACAGCAATTTATTGAACAAGACCGAGGAGAGAACCAGGAGGTGACGAAAGGCGAGTATAGCACAATCAGACAAGATCCAGATGGCTTAGATTGAAGTAACAGTCCTTTGTTTTCTTGTAGGAATCATGTGAAATTGTAGGAGCAGCGGAGAATCGGAGCAGTGGAGAAACAGGAACATCTAAGGTAAGGAAACACACAGGTAAGTATCAATGGGGCCAGGCTTGGTTCAGGTATGTGAACGGTAGACCCAACGAGGAGCATGTGTGGAGTGAGCATGGAACTGGTAAAGGGGAGATTTATTAGCTGCAGGAGGTGCGGTGAATGTGGTGATTGTGATCTTGTGAACGTGGGTGCTGATGACTGTGGTGACTGAGACTCTCTGACATTACCCTCCTCCAGGGGCGGCTCCTGATGCCCTAACATGACGACGGGGACGGCCATGACCTCTGGGTGTGGGAAGAATCGGGCGGATGCGATGGAATTCCTCCAGGAGTAAGGGGTCTAGGATATTGTTTCCTCGTATCCTTGCCCAGCCACCCTGTTGCCATGAGTCCAGAATGTCATAGACCTGATAGACAGCTGCCTCTTCCAAAACTTCAGGGAGGAGGTGCGTCCGGTTCGGTGCATCCTGTGGTGGAAAGGGAGAAAGGTTTCAGGAGTGAGACGAGGAATGTGGGATGGATTTTGTACCTTGCCGGGAGTCGGAGCTGATACGTGACTTCATTAACCCGCCTCTGTATTGGAAAGGGACCTATGTAGCTGGGACTCAGCTTTTTGCAGGGCAGGTGGAGGCACTGGGTCGATAGCCAGACCCGGTCGCCTGGCTGGAATCGAAGGGGGTCTGACTGACGGACGTCTGCGAAGAATTTATGCCTCCGCACTGCACGTTGGAGATGGATATGTGCCGAGTACCATACCCTCTTGCGCTCTCGGAACCAGTAGCCCACAGCTGGAACCTCCGATGGCTCTTCTGTCCAGGGGAAGAGCGGGGCTGGTAACCGAGTATGCACTGGAATGGTGTCAGACCAGAGGGAGTTTTAAGCATACTCGGCCCAGGGGAGGAATCGGCTCCAGCTATGCTGATCGTCTGAGCAGTTGACGAAGGTAACGTCCGAGCTCCTGGATCTTATGCTCAGTCTGGCTGTTTGTCTGGGGATGGTATCTGGAAGATAAGCTGACTGATACCACTTGCGTCACGTTTTGGCGATGTTCGGCCAGGTTCCGGGAATATTTAAGGACGTGTAGACAATCACGAACTGATGG
>CM050430.1:10698913-10706413 GCA_027564155.1 Gymnocypris eckloni scoliostomus | reverse complement strand
AATTATATACATTAAATGAATACACATAAGTGTGAACTGAATGTAATGTTTTCAGACACTTTACAGCATGTTATTTAAAATTAAATCTTTTTTTTTATAGTTCATATGTAATTAGTTGACATTTTTATTTTTTTGACAAACTTAGAATATAAGCACATTTTATATGAAGTTTCATAATTTTCGGTTGTTTTTGAAATATGGTTAAAGTACTGTTGAATGCACTGACAAGTATTTAGGGTTATGGAAACTTATATGTCATAATTTGTTATACATTTTTAATTGCACCTTTGTAATGATGAAGTTGCAATTTAGTACTTAAAAAAATACTTTAAACGTAATATCAAATAACACACCACAGTTAAAATAATGCTTTATTACTTTAGAAAGTATTATTAATCATATCAGACAAGACGCACTGAAACACATCATGTAAACTGATTAAGGTATCCAATTATGTAAAGTCTTGTCAATGCTATTGTAAAACAATTAACATGTGTGTCAATGGCTATCTTAATTAGATTAGCTGACTCCGATAACACAGCTCGCATAAACCTCTTATTTCATAGATAATGCTGGTCATATTTTGGGGCCTTATCAGTCTTTTTCATAATACATCAACCTTTCAGCACAGAACAAACACCCCCAGCGAAAATAAAATATACTTAATTATATATATGTCATGATGAGTTCACTACAAATACATTTTCATATTCATGCACTTAAAAAAATGCAATGCAATTGTACTTTTAGTATACTAAACTGCTATACTTAGGGTCAACTAATATTGTGCTGCACTTTAATTGTGCAGAAGTAGTGCTGAAATAAGATATAATTAGTGTATTTAATTGTGCTAAAGTGGAACTATTGCAAGTATGCTCCAGGTACACTTTAAAAAGTGACTATAAAACACATTTTAGACTTAATATTAAGAAAAGTGCATTGTGCACGAGTAGTACGCCAAATAAAGTATATTTATTTTATTTTAATATCAGTACGTCTCGAGTCATCTGTCAGTAAAGATGTTAATAGATTTGAACTAAGTGTGAAATAAATGCATTTTAAATATATTACATTTTTCTATGGACTGCTGCTTTGAATGAGATTTTTTGCTTATTTTTATGAAACATGTGATTCAACTAATTTTCAGAGAAAGTTGTTAAAGGATTTGTTGCTCACTAAAAATTTTTTTTTATACATGTTAATTTCGATTTGTTCGTAAAATAATATAAATGCATAATATAATATTCAAATAACTGTTTTTAAACAAATGATTTACAAGTTTAACATGCGTTTATCAAAGTAGGAAATAGAATTAGTGCTCTTGAAATAGGAAACGGAGGCGTGTCCGGACTTTGAGAAGCACTGTTCAATTCAAGGATTCAAGGTTCTATTCTTCACATACTCAATTATACAGAACATAATCAGTAGTAAGGTAAATGACCTGTAAATCAGGTCATGTCCGCTCAATGGTGTAACTGGGCGAATGAGACGAGAGGCGTGCAGATCCATGTGCATGCTTTTATTAATAGGCATGGTCAAAAACACAAGCAGGGTCGAACAATTGGCAAACAGGTATATGGAGGGCAAGGTAGATGAGTACTCAAGTAAACGGGCGTGGTCTTCGATCGGTGAACAATATCCAGAGGGCTTGACAAGAAGGGTAATCCAGGTACACAAGCAATGGTCCAGGCAGGAGTCCAGATGGAAGGCAAAGGGTTAATCCAATATACAAGGCAGAAGGTCAGGAACCAGACAACAAGGCAACACGAAAAAACTAGACTAAAACTGAAATAAGGAACGGAAACTAGGAATGGCTCCGTAAAGCAGCTAACACTCAGAGAGTGAAAAACGCAGAACAATACAGGACACTGAACACAAAACAAACACGGAAAGGCTTGGTAAGTAGCTAACATTAGGAGAATGCTGAACGCTAAACAATACTCGGCCATGACAGAGAGGAAGTCCAAGGCTTATATAGAGTGTGTGATCAGTGCAATCAGCTGTGTATGTCGTCAGTGCAATGGATGATGGGAATTGTAGTCTGAGGTGGAGTGCAACAGTTAGTGTAGTGCAAGAATACATGTGGTGAGCAAGTGACCTCTGGTGGTGAGTTAAATTAAGTTCATAGACCAGATTCATGACAAATGGACAGTGCAAAATATGTAACACAACACAAGAGGATAAACATAAATATAGGTGAAAAATAAAGAGTAAAATGTGCAATACAATAAAATGTACAATACAGTATACTGTGGGCTTAATAAATCATAATACAAACAGGGATGTGCAAGAAGAATGTGGAAACAGGTTGTACCGGGTATATACACATAGCAGCAATATGGATGATGGAGAATAGTGAATATCTTACTGTTTATTAAATTGAGTCATGTTGATGTTATTAGATCGAGTTTGAGTTTAGGAGCCTGATGGCCTGGGGGAAGAAGCTCCTCCTCAGTCTCTCAGTTTTTGCCATCATGCTTCTGAAGCACTTGCCAGATGGCAGTAAAATGAAGAGACGGTTATCAGGGTGATTTGAGTCCTCGATGATTTTAGCAGCTCTGCTTTTGTAGTGTTTGAGGTTATAGGTGCTTCTGGAAGAGTCTGAAAAGTAGCTAAATTGCCAAGTTGGCAACACTGCATGTGAGTGCATATAATGCATATGTACTTGCTGTATGTGTTTCCAGGATTCACCAAGGAGAAGATTCCACAGGATCTGGATGCGATTGTGATCGGCAGTGGGATCGGAGGAATGACGGCTGCAGTGACGATGGCCAAAGCGGGGAAGAGAGTCCTGGTTCTGGAGCAGCACGATGTGGCCGGAGGCTGCTGTCACACCTTCACTGAGAAGGGCTTCGAGTTTGATGTGGGTGTGTACCGTTCCTTACCATTGATCTATTTAAAGAAATAGTCCATCCAAAAATACAATTAGCTGACAATGTGTTCAGCCTCAGGATCATCTGAGGTCAGGATGAGTTTGTTTCTTCATCAGGTTTGTAGAAACGGATGCACTGCAGTGAATGGGTGCCGTCAGAATAAAAACATCACAATAATCCACAGTTCATCAGTTATCATCAGGAGCTGAAACAAATCCAGCATTAAGACGATATTAACTCAAATACCATAGAGTCCATAATAACTCTTCCTCAGTGAATAAGTGCATCTGTTGTCGTCTCTCACATCAAAATCAAACACATATTAGTTTAGAGCTGTTTTGATCTGTGCAGATTTCTCTCCTGATTCAGACCAGAACACTTTATAACTGAGGAAGAGTTATTATGGACTCGTATTAGAGTTATAAACATCTTAATGCTGGATTTGTTTCAGCTCCAGATGTTAACTGATGGACTGTGGATTATTGTGATGTTTTTATTCTGACGGCACCCATTCCTTTATTGCTGAAACACATTTTTACAAACCTGATGAAGAAACAAACTGGATGACCAGAGGAAGAGTACATCTGTATTATTGGGTCAACTATTGCTTTAGACTTTAGTTTTATTTATAAGTATTTTGAAATTAAAATGTGGTTCATACACCAATGCGACTTACCTGTGATGCAATATTTTATTTCCGTGTTAGTCAGGCAAAGCCTATGTGGGTGAATTGTTTCTTGATGCCTCAAGATCACATTTACTGTAGGTCTTTAAATCCAGTTTGTTTATTTTACACGTCAAAAGGACTCCACTACTTCGGTCAGCTGCATGAAAACGGTCTGCTGAAGGTGGCTTTTGACCAACTCACGGAGGGTCAGCTGGAGTTTGTGGAGCTACCACAGCATTTCGACAGCATCGTGATTGACGACGACGAGAAACGGAGAGATTATGCCGTCTTGAGCGGCAAGACTGAGATGGAGCAGAACCTGAAGAAGCACTTTCCTGATGATGTGAAAGCTGTGGAGGAGTTCTTCAAGATCATGAAGGTAGAGCGTCTCATATCTCTGAACCAAACTGGCCGGTGTTTGCATTGGCAGTGATTTGAAAAATAGTTATGTCACCTTGTTAATATTCACGATTCAGAGATTTACTATGTGCCTTTCAGACACTTATGCATGCAATATAAGTTTATATTTTCTTTGTTTTATCTAATCTTTTCGATATATTGAGTACTTATATAATTGTTACATATAAAAAATAAAAATGTAAATGAAATTAAACATGAAATAATTTTTTTATGAAATTAAAATTAAAATGAAAAAATAAAATAAAATTAAAAAAAAAAATTAAAAATTAAAATTAAATTAATTAAATTAAATTAAATTAAAAATTACATTAAAATTAAAGTAAAAATGAAATAAGAAATTAAATAAGAAATTAAATAAAAATTAAATTAAATTAAATAATATTTTCTATGTATTGAGTACTTATATAATTGTTACATATAAAATAAAAATAAAAAGGAAATTAAATTAAAAATGAAATAAAAATTGTTATGAAATAAATAATTTCCTGATATAAAAAGTCAATGAAATGAAATAAAAAATGTAAATTAAATTAAAATGAAATTAAAATGAAATTAAAAATTTCATGAACTAAAAAAATTAATGATATTAAAAATGAAATGAAATAAAAAATGTAAATAAAACTAAAACTAAAAACAAATGAAAGTAAAAATGAAAAAAATGAAATGAAACAATAAATTAAATTAAATTAAATTAAATACCAAAATGGTATGAAAATAAATAAAAAACAATTAAATTAAATCAAATAAAAAATGTAATGAAAATGTAGTGAAAATGTAATGAAAATGTCATAAAAAAAATTAAAAAAAATAATAAAGAAATGTATAATTAAAAAAATAAAATGAAACAACCGCTTAAGCTCATTATTGCAGTCTCAGTGCTCATCTGTTCTCCTCTGTGTTGTCCACAGGTCACAGCCAAGAAGATTCATTATTTGGCTATCCTAAAGCTGCTTCCAGCGTGGTTGGCTCTGTTTCTGCTCAGAAGTGGCATCGCTGACTTCTGCTCGTCCATCTTTCGTCTCTCAGGCTCCAATGCCACGGAGGTGAACAACAGACTGACCACCAACAAGGACTTGCATTTGATCTTCTCATATTTCTTCTACGGTGAGGCTTTCTGTGCATGAGGCACTCAATGAAAGCACCATGTGATGAAATTAAATGAAATTATTTCATTTCTAAGAAAAAAAGAAGAAAGAAAGGAACATAGTTTAGTTTAGCTAGTTGCCAATGCAAATTTTCTCATTTGAATTTAGTTTAACTTTCTATTAAATAACTGAAACTAAGGCATATTAAATAATAATAACAATTATTATTATAAAATGTCAAAATCCTACAACAAAATTGTATGCTAACTATTTAAAATGTAAATAAGTAAAAAATAATAATATAAAAATATTAATAATACTAAGATATTTTTTTCTTACTGTTTTGTGCAAGTAAAATAAATAAATAAAGTTAGCTAGTTCTTGTATTAGGTTTTAATTTTGTGTACTAGTTCAATTATTTTTATTAAATACAATTCACTAAAACCACATGAAAAACAAATAAACAAAAAAAGGTAAACACTTCTCTCTGTCTCTCACACACACAAAAACATTGCAAACACGTGATCTTTAAAACAGTACATAATATAATAAAAAGCATTTTCTGTGTTCTTTCCTTTACAGCATGGTGCATAACGACAGCATGGGTTTGATTCTAATTAAATTAACATGCATGAACTGATTAAAACTTACACCTTTAACGTAGCGCAAATTTTGTGTCTGACCAATATCTAGTTCAGTCGTGAAACTTTAGATGGCGCTGGTTCTTAATGCAATCTGTAAACGATGACTTCATCACAGCATGGTGCGAGCTGATTGGCCTCTGCTGATTGAGCAGCCAATGAGCTTGCTGCTTAAAATATAAATAGTTTAGTTTTGCGTTTGCTGTAATCAGAAATCCTCCACCTCCCCAGCACCACCTTTCAGGATTTCTATAACCATTAAATATGATCAGAATCGCAATCGAAATATCATAATCGTATGAAATAAATCTAAAACGCAATCCGCAAAACATCAGCGTCAACAATTTTCATGCATGTTAATTTCAGGAAAAAAATGCAGGGTTTACAACTCAAATAAAATCAATGAAAAGTCAATTTGGCAGCATTATTATGTAGGCAGCGACTATTTGCACTGTGTAAATAGCATTTTTTTTTAACAATATGCTATTTACGCTAAGTGCAAATAGCTATAGATTCTATTTACACTGTTAAAATAACAAGATTTTATGCTATTTATGCTACTTATTGCAAATAGTGGCAATTATCTGCACCTCAGTATTGTAGTACATTATAAAACAGTACGTAATAATAACGTATTGAGTGTAAATTATAGTTTTAATACAAATCATTAAATGGATGCCATCTTATTGGGACAATGAAGCCCTCCCTACACCTACCCGATACTTTATTTTCAACTTTTTTATTATTTCCTTAATTTTAAGTGAAAATAAATGCCTTTCCGATGCTATACGAGATTTGAAAAGGGATAAACAAAGTTTGGGAAAAGGTGGATTTTAACTCGGGTCGATCGCGTCAAAAAGCATGCGCCTTAAGGCCAAAGTATACTTCTTTTTACGCGTACGTTGGCGTATGCGCACAGTCGTATGCGCAGCCTTGCAAAGTATACTTCATTTGACTCGTACGAGTACACATGCGCTTTGCGCCAAATTGCAATACCTCTCCTGGCCTAGCGGGGGCTGTAGGGAGCAGTTATGAAGATTACAGTATAAGCTAGCGTTTGGGAAGCCGGACAGTGTCTAAGCTTATTCTGTGAAGCCATACGTTTATGCAGTTTTTCTTCGGCTACCTTGTGAATCAATACCCCCACGGCAGTGTTTCCACCTTGTGGATAAACTAATTACTGCAAGAGATTTTAATGTGCATGTGCGACCTGCGCATGTAAAGTAAAAAAATCCGGGGGTGCGCGTATAGTACGCGCGTACTATTCTGATGATGAAATTTGCGTCACGCACACTATACGCTGTCCCTCGCGTACACGTACAAAGTGAATTATACTTTGGCCTTTACATCTAGGCCACTGAAACTGATACTGAATATGTGTCATTTTTTAGTGTTGACTTACCCAATCTCACGTTGGTGGGCGGAGTTAGGGTACATAGCCTTTGCCAACAAAGTGGGCTATTTGCACTTAGTGTACATAGACACTCCGTATAGCGGCTAGAGAAGTGTTTATGTGCTGTTTTCTCCAGGCGTGCCTCCTAAAGATTCCAGCTGTATGATCAATGCTCTGATGCTGCACCACTTCAAGCGCGGCGCGTATTACCCGAAAGGAGGCGCCAGTGAGATCCCCTTCCACATCACTAAAGTCATACAGAAACACGGGGGCAGCGTTCTGGTCCGAGCTCCTGTCCACCGGATCCTGGTCGACAAGAAGGGAGCTGCTTATGGTGAGTCGTATTAAAACTGCAATAATTAATAAAACAGCGCTGGCCAAAATGATTAGAGCATTAGTGTTTCCAGCAACTATAATTGGT
>CM050430.1:10656413-10693913 GCA_027564155.1 Gymnocypris eckloni scoliostomus | reverse complement strand
CACTGCTTCAATAAACACTGCGATACGATTACAAGGTTGTGCGTAAAAATTGTAGCTGATGTTTTATCAACAACATCTTTGTAAAACATATTCTTAGTCTCCTGCTCTTGAACCACCCACAGCCTATCATGGACTGGACACGCAGGTCTGTAATACATGGAGAACGTGATATGTTGCATTGCCATTCATCTCAATCACAGCTGCTTTGAACCAGACAACTACTGGTGTTGTGAGTGAGTGAGTGTGTGAGTGTGTGTGTGTGTGTGTGTGTGTGTGTGTGTGTGTGTGTGTGTGTGTGTGTGTGTGTGTGTGTGTGTGTGTGTGTGTGTGTGTGTGAGAGTGAGTGAGTGAGTGAGTGTAAGTGTGTGTGTACTTATAGGTTAGTAAAACCTGAAAGTTTTGACGTTGTGGAGACCAGCCTGCAGTCCCCACAATGAAACATTATAAAAAATAGTCAATTATATTTATGTGAAAGTGTAAGAATGCAAACAGGTTTTCTGTAAGGGGCAGGTTTAGGGTTAGGGGATAGAAAATATAGTTTGGTTAGAATAAAAGTAATAGCAGTCTATGGAAAGTCCCCACAATTCACAGAAACAAATGTGTGTGTGTGTGTGTTCAGCTGGTGTTTCAGGAGGCCGCCACTCCTCTGACTAACATGCACTATCTCAGCTGTAACCGAGGGGCCATTTACTCCGCTGACCACAATCTGGAGCGCTTCTACGCAGAGGCCATGGCTCGAAACCGATGCGACACTCCCGTTAAAAACCTTTACTTGTCAGGTACAGCTCCTCCGCCTCTATACTCTTGTGTTTTCATGCTGGGGTCCATAAAGGGTTAAAGAGGGGACGCAAATACATCTGAGCGATTCAAGTAACACTTTACAATAAGCTTTCATTTATTAACATTATATTACTACAGCAGTTATAAACTAACAATGATAAGTCACATTTATTTACAATTCAGGTTGTTTCAAAGTAGCTTCACAGTATTAAACAAGAAAATAATGTATATAATGTTGTGTAGTTCATCAGTTAATACTCTTTTAGCTTTAGAAAGACAGTAGTGTCATCATTCAGCTTCACTGTTGATTTAATGTCATGTTAATCTCATTATTAAAGCCAAACGTTGTGTATTATTATTATTTAAAGGACCTGAGCTGACATGAACTAACATTGAACAGTTGTATTGTTATTAACTCATAATAACAAAGATTATTAAATACTGTAACAAATGTATTGCTCATTGTTAATGTTAACTAATTTGACCTTTATGTATAGTTTCGAACAAAATGTATTTTGAGGCTGTCAAAGTAAATGTATACTGTAGTTATTATATTAATACAATGTAAACACACACATACATATATATATATATAAGTGCAGTCAAGTGATTAATCGCGTTTAATCGCATAGAAAATAAAGGTTTTGTTTGCATAATGAATATTTGTGTACTGTATATATTTATTATGTATATAAATACACACACATGCATGTATATATTTCAGAAAATATGTTGTTTATACATTATATATATGACTATCAATATAAACATGCAAATATTTTCAAAATATATACTGTATGTGTATATTTATATATACATAATATATATACACAGAACACACACATATATATTATGCAAACAAAACTTTTATTTAGTATGCGATTAATTGTGATTAATCGTTTGACAGCACTTATATATATATATATATATGTGTGTGTGTGTGTGTGTGTGTTTATAGATACATAATAAATATACACAGAACACACATATATATAATGCAAACAAAACTTTCATTTTGTATGCGATTAATCACTTGACAGCACTTATATATATATATATATATATATATATATATATATGTGTGTGTGTGTGTGTGTGTGTGTGTGTATGTGTGCATTTATATATACATAATAAATATACACAGAACACACACATATATATATATTATGCAAACAAAATTTTCATTTTGTATGCGATTAATCGCGATTAATCGCTTGACAGCACTTATATATATAATTGCTATTGCTATATTCATATATATTTTACATTTACATTTAGTCATTTAACAGACACTTTAAAAAAAGAAAACAAGTAGATAGAATATAAAAAATTAAGGCTAGTGTTAAAGGCCTTTATTAAAGAAAACAAGTACTTAGTAAACGAATAGTGTGTTTTTAAATAAAAAAAGAAACATAAAATCGAGAGAGTGCTAGAGTTAGAGGGTCAAATGTGTTTCTTTACTATTTTAAGATCTATGCATGTAAAGCTAGGAGTATCAGAAGTGGTTTATGTGTTTCAGGTCAGGACATCTTCAGCTGTGGCGTCGCCGGGGCGCTTCACGGGGGTCTCCTCTGCGCCTCCAGCGTCCTCAGCTACCCCGTCTACATCGACCTGCTGCTCATCAAGAAGAAGCTCAAGCGGAAGAAAGCAGCGGAGAAGCTGGCAAAGCAGAAGAAGCAGTGATGAATTACAGACCAACACAAACTTTATAAATATGGAGGATCAGCCCTTAATTGTTAGTTTGGGGTTATTAGTTATACCTAAACCTATTACCAGTTATAGATGTTAATATTTTATATGCACTCTTAAACGTAAAGGGTTCTTCACTGCGATGTCATAGAAGATGCTTTCAGTCAAAACTTCAGCTTTTTATAATCTAAATATCATCTTTTTATAATCTTCTTTCTTTTGTGAAGCAGAAAGATTCTTTATGGAACAATTTAGACTTGTAAGGCATCAGTAAGGATTTTTGTATAAACACTGCATATAACACATTTAAGTATCTATAAACTAACAATAAAATCTAAGAAAATATTTGGTCTTTTTTTATTTTATTTGACCTTTAAATGTTACTGTCACGGTCAGTCTCTTGGCTCACCACCAGAGGTCGCCAAACACATACACACCACATGGACTTTATCTTGAACTCCATTTCCCATCATGCTCATTGATTACACCCTCACCTGTTTTCAGTAACATGGACACTATTTAAGCCATTCTGACCCAGCTTTCTGGGCTCAGTATTGTTAGATCTATCTGCATACAGTACTAAGTGCTTTCCCTGTTGCTAGTCCTGGCTTGTCGTGTCTCGGACCATTGCCGGTTGTTCTTGTCTTTTGATTGTTTGCTTCAAGCCCTGACCTTTTTACCTTTTACCTGGATTTCCCGTTTGCTTTGCCCATTAGGATACTGTTCTGCTGGTATATGACCTCTGCCTTTTTGACTACTCTTTATATTAAAACTGCATTTGGATCCAAAAGCTTCTGTCTCAATTTCAACGTAACAGTTACACTGTACAGCGCTGCAGTCATGAGGTGTTTATGTAAGCCAACGTGTACGTTTGCATCACCCTGGTTCCCTTAAAAAAATGTATTAATTACTTGCAAAAATAAGCTCTGTTAACTACGAAGGTTTATGATTCTTTGTTCATCACAATATCTTCACAGCTTTAAAAAATAAAACCTAAATATAAGGTAAAACTTAATGTAGGCTATAAATGAACTACAGCTCGGTTACGTACTTTTATTGTCACCATCATTAAGTCTTTATTTCAAAATATTTTCTCTGAAAGTTTGAGATATAATAGTTTGCAAGAGCGTGTGATTATAACAGCAAAATGAGGCTGTTCAAATGATTATTATTATTAATGTCCCGTTTAGACTCTTCCAAGCAAACACCTTTTTAAAGTAAAATCTTAAAAAGGGGGTTTTATTGTTGGTGTATTTTATGTTTAAAACAAAATGTGAAAATATCTTGAGCACGTGTTCATCACAGACCGTATTTTAGGCATTTATATATAAATATATATATATGGGGTATATTTGTAGCAATAGCCAACAATACATTGTATGGGTCAAAATTATAGATTTTTCTTTTATGCCAAACATCATTAGGATATTAAGATCATGTTCCATGAAGATATTTTGTACCGTAAATATATCAAAACTTAATTTTTGATTAGTAATATACCTTGCTAAGAACTTAATTTGAAGAACTTTAAAGATGATTTTCTCAATATTTAGATTTTCTTTTTGCATCCTCAGATTCCAGATTTTCAAATATTGTCCGAACCATACATCAATGGAAAGATTATTTATTTATCTATTAGATGATCTATAAATCTCAATTTCGAAAAATCGACCCTTATGACTGGTTTTATGCTCCTTGGTCATATATATAACTTTTAGGACAATGCAATCATAAGTGCTAAATGATAGCTTCTGGATTTGGGCCTACAGAAATACATAATCCATGCAGTACCCAGGTAAAAATCTCAATGCAATGAAAAAGGCCAAAAAGAGCTTTACAAAGAGTGTCACTTTCCGATCCAGATTTGTAAAACTAGTATCACTAACGTCAAGACATTCCCTGGTGTGTTTGATTCACTCAAGCAGACCTCCCACCTGAGCTCCTCGAACCGGTGTTTGATCCCGGTGGATATTTGTGCTCCAGCAGGACTCAAAGGAATTGTGGGAAACCTCAGACTTCCTGGTTTAAGTGGACATGTCCCGCGGGAGTCTTGTACAGATTGGCTGGTGTGAATGTGGATATGAATGCCCTCTCTGTGATTGAGTCCAAAGAAGCGCTCCGCTCCTGTAAGCCTGCGTCCAGGCTGCCACCAAATACACCGAAGCACTGAAGGCTTAACACGCATGTTTTAGGAAAGTCATGTTCAATTAGAAACACAGCTTTTATTAAAAAAACTTTATTATTATTTTTTAGTTTAGTCACTTTATTATGCACAAGTGCAAATTTGTCTTTGGCTCCACCACACATACATTTAACATCATCACACAATTTACATAAAAAACAACAATTAATCACAATCCCAGTATTTAAAATTCCAACAGCAGTTGGCACAAATGACATTTGATACACATACTTGAGGTAGACTAAAACATCCATTGTAAAATATTACAGTGATTCTAACGGTAAAAAATTGTGAAAATACAACAGTAAAAACCTGTTACATGGTTAACGGTAAGTTCCTGTAAAATTTACAGGGATAAAAACGTAAACTACGTTCACAGAATTCCATGCGTTGCACTTCAAATTTTGTTTAAATTTGAGTTTTTTATTTTATATAACTATGTTTATTAGTAGTTTTTTTCTCTTATCATTTATGTTTATTAGTGTTCTATGTTACATTTAATGTTGTTGAATTAATGTTTATTGCATATTTCAGTTTATTGAGTGTTACCATGATGGTGATTAATGTTTGTGTGAATGAGTGCGTCTTCTGGAGACAGACCTTAGTTTTAGTAGTCATGTCAAAGCAGTAACTAAATCTGCATACTATCATCTCAAAAACATTGCAAGAATTAGATGTTTTGTTTCCAGTCATGACTTGGAGAAACTTGTTCATGCCTTTATCACAAGCAGGGTGGATTATTGTAATGGTCTCCTCACCGGCCTTCCAAAGAAGACCATTAGACAGCTGCAGCTCATCCAGAACGCTGCTGCCAGGATTCTGACTAGAACCAGAAAATCTGAGCATATCACACCAGTCCTCAGGTCCTTACACTGGCTTCCAGTTACATTTAGGATCGATTTTAAAGTACTCGTTTATAAGTCGCTCAATGGCCTAGGACCTAAATATATGTCAGATATGCTCACTGAATATAAACCTAACAGACCACTCAGATCATTAGGATCGAGTCAGTTAGAAATACCAAGGGTTCACACAAAACAAGGGAGTTTTAGCTAGCTATGCAGCTGGAACCAGCTTCCAGAAGAGATCAGATATGCTAAAACATTAGCCACATTTAAATCCAGACTCAAAACTCATCTATTTAGCTGTGCATTTGTTGAATGAGCACTGTGCTACGTCCGAACTGACTGCATTGTATTTTATGTATAATCATTTTCTATTTAACTGTTTTAAATCTCATTTTAAATCAATTTCTATATCATTTTAAAACTCCTTGTTTTATTATTTTTAACTTCTTGTTTTTATTGCTGTGAATGATTATTTCACTTTCTTTTATGTAAAGCACTTTGAATTACCAATGTGTATGAAATGTGCTATACAAATAAACTTGCCTTGCCTTCTATATATGTTATTATTTAAAAGCTGCCTTGGGTCATCGTGTGACTTTCTCATCACCGTCTACATTTGGTGGTTATCAGTGCATTACAAAGATACAAAACAGATTTCAGTACTTTAATATGTTGGTGTACTAACATTATATCAGTTAATGAAATTACGGTATTTAACTGTAAAACCTAAAATGCCGTTACCGTATTTTTTACGGTAGAATTCCAGCAACCACAGTTGCTAGTTTTTTACCGTAAATTTTACAGATTTTTTTTTACGGTGTTGATGGTAAAAGCTGAAATGTAATATTCAATGGATGAGAACAATCTTCAATAATGACCTGTGCTTTTTGCTTGACTCTTGTTTGATAGATTTCATTAAATTGTCTTGCACTAGCAATTATAACTACTCAACCCAGTTTTTGCTTTTATTTAACTGGCAATAATCCATACCACTTACTCATGTTAAATCATACAACACTCTCAACAAGACTCTTATAAACCATCTCTAAAATATGTTGACTCACTCCAAAATGTCGTAACCTCCTAATAAGATGTACTCTCTGCATTGCTTTTTTAAACATACTCCAAATTGCCAGCAAATGTTAATTTACTATCAATAATTGCTCTTAAATATTTAAAACTTCCAATAGTCTCTATTTGATGTCCATCAAGTATCAAGTTCAAACCCTTCAATAAAATCTAATGTATTTCTACTAATGACCAATTCCTTGGTTTTGTCCACATTTATCTCCAGTGCACTCAGTTTACACCAATTTTAAGCAAATTTATGTAACTATAATATCATGTATCTACCTCTGCTCCAGCTTTATTCAACCGACCAACAAGTGTCATATCATCTGCATATTTAAATACGTTAAAATATGAATCTTGGATCTTAAATTCACTTATATACAACGAGAAAAATAAGGGTGATAGAATAGTTCCTTGGGGAACTCCTATATTTACAATGATTGTCTTTGACACCATATACTTTTTGTGGACGATTTAAAAGAAAGTCTTTAATCCACCAAATAAGCTCACCATTTACTCCTAAATTAATTAATCTTAGCAAAAGAATATCAATCCGAAGCGAATTAAAAGTGGAGTTAAAATTTATAATCCTATTTGAAGTTGTTAGAGCTGAAAGTGAAATGTTAAAGGAAGTCACAGACATAATGAAGTTCAAAACACTGCAACGATATTCGTTCATACAGATATCATTAAAAGCCTGTTAATAAAATCAAGCACTACTCCTGTCTTACAACTAAGAGTTATGAATATGTATCAGGTCTTGGATTACACATTTTCAAACCGGCCAGCATACACAGACATGAAGTTGTTTAGGGGAAGTGAGTTTTGTTTGAACAGCAACCAGAAGCACTAAAGAAAACCAAAACACAGCTGATGGAGCCGATGATGGGTGGAATGGACCCAGTAATCACACACCTGCAGGACAGAGTCTGTATCACAGCACAGTTGTGTTGTGAGTCTTATAGAATATTTCACTTCAAAATGAAACAGGAGCAAAACCAGGCAGAAACTCTGGACTATAGCAACAAAAATGGCAAATTGAAAGGTTTAGATCATGGTTATTAGTTAGGTTCGGTTACCATAACAAAACCCATAACATAACAAAATAATATATAAAAATAACTTTATATTTCAGCTAGCTGCAAAGCAAGATGTAATTTTTGTTTAATATAACTTGAAGTGCTAAAATAACTAAAACTAAAATAAATGAGTAATTTTAAAACTATATAGACATATTTTTTATAAACTATTAAAAGCACACAATACAATTACTAAAACTTTAAGTAAAATTAAGGTGAAAATGTAAAATATGAAAATAAAATCTAATCTTTTTTTTATTTTTTACAGAAATGCAGGGAGTTATTGTTTTTAGTGTCTTCTAAAAATCCTAAAGGAACTTTTGGTAACACTTTACAATAAGGTTCCATTTGATAACTATATTTAATATTATTTAATGAGCAATACAATTGAAAAATTATTAATCCTAGTTAATAAAACGCAGCTGTTCATTTTTTGTCCACTTTAGATCATGTCCATTAAAAACATTAATACATTAAACTTTTGATTTTAATAATCTATTAGTAAAGGTTTCAATCAAAATTAACTAAGATTAATACATGCTTTAGGAGTATTTTTCATTGTTAGTTTATGTCAACTGTTAACACATGGAACCTAGCTGGCTGAATACAGATAGAGCGAAACTTGGTTTTAGTGAGAGAGAAGCAAAGTCTAGTATCTTTTATTGTAAGCATTCATTATATGCAGTTTATTAACTGTAGTAAAGTATCATTAATAACAGTTTGAATATTGTGGGCTGCTTGTGAAGTTGAAGATGCATTTGCTTAAAAACCTGCCTTTGGCTTTAATAAATTAAATCTGCATGCAGCAAGGATAGTTTAGTATAATTGAGACACTATTATAATTTTCATTCATATTCTGAATTAATCTTTGTTTTTATATGTTCAATTAAAAGTTTTATTAATTTTGTGCATTTTTGTCATTTGTTATGTCTTTAGTTTTTATTAAATTTGAGTTATTCTCAAGTAATTCTTACTTTAAATAAATAAATAACGTTATGTTTCAGTTAGCTGCAAAGCAAAATTGTTTAATATCACTTCAAGTGCAAAAATAATAACTAAAACTAAAAAAATCTACAAACTATATAGACATATTTTATAAAAACGATTAAAAGCACACAATAAAAATACTAAAACTTTAACTAAAATTTACATTTTTTATAGAAATGCAGGGAGGGAGTTATTGTTTTTAGTGTCTTTAAAGATTTATTTTTTCCCAAAAGTATTTTTGGTAACATTTTACAATACGGTTCCCTTTTTAGAACTATATCTATAACAATGAGCAAAACATTTAAAACATTATTTAATCTTTCTTAATGTTAGTTAATAAAAGCATTTAAATAAATAAATTTGAGCAATTTTAGAACATCAGTTTAGTAATGGCAACTAGCTCAAATAAAATGTGCTTTTAAAATAAATTTTATTTCAGATATATACAGTATATATTAATTATATAATAACACAAAACTTTATATTTAGTTAGTTAGTTAACTATAACCACCCTCATCACTGAAAATAGGGAATGGAAGTAAGCAATTAAACAAAGTGAGGTTGTGTGTCAAGCTGTCTTTAATAGTGCTGTCTCTGTCCCAGCTCAGTGTGCTAGAGAGAGCACTGTCGGCCAATGCACCACTTCACTGTAAAACATAAGACTTCTCCATGTCTGTGGAAAACAAGCCAGACTGTGTGGCTTTGACTTCACACCACGTTCAGCTGAATAGAGGACCAACTTTTAGTGAACTGCTAATCTCTGTCTGTAGCATTAGTATCATCATTGGCGCTGTGGATCTGTTGAAGGCGCTTCGCCTGGCTTCTGATTCATGGTGCTGGAATCCTTGATATATTGCCTGCAGGGTAAGTTCTGTTACATGCAGAACCAAGCAGGAGGAGGAGGAGCCCTGTAAAGGGAGAAGGTCCAGGACTGAACAGAAACAAACAGACATTCTTCACTGGGAAAAACTGAGCCACCAAAGATGGAGGGAGAAAGGAAGAAACTATAACTTCCCACATAAACAAAAACAATGAACAATGTCAGAATATTTTGAGGAATGTGGCAGAATTTCCTTTTTAGCATATTTAATTGTAAAGATCTAAAAAGGAAACTATATAATGAATAATGCAAAATTGTTGTATTGTTTTGATTACTATTTGACTTTCTGCCTACATTGTAAATAAAAAAGTTGAGCAAACTTCTAATTTTAAGGCAACCAGCTTCAGCAGATTTTTGAGTTGAGAGTTGACACACACACACACACACACACACACACACACACACACACACACACACACACACACACACACACACACACACAGAGAGACAGAGCTCTACTTTAACTAAATAAGCACCCGCTGGACAACAAGCCTCACTTAACCCATCTCTTCATGATCACATACAATTGCATTGAACTGATTTGTGTGAGAACTGCAATCCATTCTCTGATATTAAAAGACTATAGATAATGAAACAGTATTTGATAAGCTATACCATATGCCATATAAACATTCAGAATCATACCTATAAACATTCAAAAAGAGAATGATGCTATATGACTATAAAAAGAACATCACAAGAATAATATTTAGACTAACTGCACAATATATAGTTGAATTTTACTCTTATTCAACAGTTCAGTACAAGAACATACATTTCACAATATCATCCGTTATAAAGCCACAGCGGCATGATTTGTAGAGGTGGTTCGTTCGACTCAGTGTATTGAATGAATCGATTCAATGGCTCACTCATAAAGACTGGCAATTTGTCGCCACCTCATGGTGAAAGACGGACTGTATTTATATATTATATTGTTTATATTATCAGTGTTTCCAATCTGAATCAGAATGATCTGGTTTTGGAAATATCATGTTTTGCTATTCAGGATAATAAAATCCATCTTCCTTTTCTGCTGGTTTTCAAAAGCAAAATTTTATTGTATTTACAATTTTTGTAAACAATTCAGTTTACTACTCCCCAACTGGCCCCAGAGCGAACTCCTCTTGAGAGCCCACCAGAGCCCACTCCTCCCGAGCCCACCAGAGGCCACTCCTTCGCCCACCAGCTCACTCTTCCCTAGCGCCCACCAGAGCCCACCTCCTGAGGCCACCAGAGGCCACTCCTTCCGGCCACCAGAGCTCACTCAATGAGCAAAACATTTAAAACATTATTTAATCTTTCTTAATGTTAGTTAATAAAAGCATTTAAATAAATAAATTTGAGCAATTTTAGAACATCAGTTTAGTAATGGCAACTAGCTCAAATAAAATGTGCTTTTTTAAAATAAATTTTATTTCAGGTATATATACAGTATATATGAATTATTGCGAATAACAAAACTTTTTATATTTAGTTTTTTAGTTAACTATAACCACCCTCATCACTGAAAATAGGGGAATGGAAGTAAGCAATTAAACAAAGTGAGGTTGTGTCTTTCCCAGCTGTCTTTAATAGTGCTGTTCTACATCTGACTCAGTGTGTGTGCTAGAGAGAGCACTGTCGGCCAATGCACCACTTCACTGTAAAACATAAGACTTCTCCATGTCTGTGGAAAACAAGCCAGACTCAAGCACAACAGCGTGGCTTTGACTTCACACCACGTTCAGCTGAATAGAGTGACCAGTTTTAGTGAACTGCTAATCTCTGTCTGTAGCATTAGTATCATCATTGGCGCTGTGGATCTGTTGAAGGCGCTTCGCCTGGCTTCTGACTCATGGTGCTGGAATCCTTGATATATTGCCTGCGGGGTAAGTTCTGTTACATGCAGAACCAAGCAGGAGGAGGAGGAGGCCCTGTAAAGGGAGAAGGTCCAGGACTGAACAGAAACAAACAGACATTCTTCACTGGGAAAAACTGAGCCACCAAAGATGGAGGGAGAAAGGAAGAAACTATAACTTCCCACATAAACAAAAACAATGAACAATGTCAGAATATTTTGAGGAATGTGGGCAGAATTTCCTTTGGCATATTTAGCAATTGTAAAAGATCTAAATTGGAGCAAATAATGAAACAAAATTGTTGTATTGTTTTGATTACTATTTGACTCAGTTCTACTGCCTACATTGTAAATAAAATAAAAAAAGTTGAGCAAACTTCTAATTTTAAGGCAACCAGCTTCAGCAGATTTTTGAGTTGAGTGAGTTGACACACACACACACACACACACACACACACACACACACACACACACACACACACACACACACACACACACACACACACACACACACAGAGACAGAGCCTCTACTTTAACTAAATAAGCACCCGCTGACAACAAGCCTCACTTAACCCATCTCTTCATGATCACATAATTGCATTGAACTGATTTGTGTGAGAACTGCAATCACTCCATTCTCTGATATTAAAAGACTATACATAAGGGATGAAACAGTATTTGATAAGCTATACCATATGCCATATAAACATTCAGAATCATACCTATAAACATTCAAAAAAGAGAATAATTGTGATGCTATATGACTGATAAAATCTAGAAGCATCACAAGAATAATATTTAGACTAACTGCACAATATATAGTTGAATTTTACTCTTATTCAACAGTTCAGTACACAAGAACATACATTTCACAATATCATCCGTTATAAAGCCACAGCGGCATGATTTGTAGAGGTGGTTCGTTCCTAAACGACTCAGTGTATTGAATGAATCGATTCAATGGCTCACTCATAAAGACTGGCAATTTGTCGCCACCTCATGGTGAAAGACGGACTGTATTTATATATTATATTGTTTATATTATCAGTGTTTCCAATCTGAATCAGAATGATCTGGTTTTGGAAATATCATGTTTTGCTATTCAGGATAATAAAATCCATCTTCCTTTTCTGCTGGTTTTTCAAAAGCAAAATTTTATTGTATTTACAATTTTTTGTAAACAATTCAGTTTACTACTCCCCAATGGCGGCCCCAGAGCGAACTCCTCTTGAGAGCCCACCAGAGCCCACTCCTCCCGAGCGCCCACCAGAGGCCACTCCTTCCGAGCGCCCACCAGAGCTCACTCTTCCCTAGCGCCCACCAGAGCCCACCTCCCGGCCCACCAGAGGCCACTCCTTCCGAGCGCCCACCAGAGCTCACTCTTCCCTAGCGCCCACCAGAGCCCACTCCTCCCGAGCGCCCACCAGAGCTCACTCTTCCTAGCGCCCACCAGAGCCCACTCCTCCCGAGCGCCCACCAGAGCCCACTCCTCCCGAGCGCCCACCAGAGCTCACTCTTCCCTAGCGCCCACCAGAGCTCACTCTTCCCTAGCGCCCACCAGAGCTCACTCTTCCCTAGCGCCCACCAAAGCTCACTCCTCCCGAGCGCCCACCAGAGCTCACTCCTCCCGAGGGCCCACCAGAGCCCACTCCTCCCGAGAGCCCACCAGAGCTCCCACCTCCTGAGTGCCCACCAGAGCCCACTCCTCCCGAGCGCCCACCAGAGCTCCCTCCTTCTAAGCGCCCACCAGAGCCCACTCCTCCCGAGTGCCCACCAGAGCCAACTTCTTCCGGCGCCCACCAGAGCTCACTCTTCCCGAGCGCCACCAGAGCTCACTCTTCCTAGCGCCCATCAGAGCCCACTCCTCCCGAGAGCCCACCAGAGCCCACTCCTCCCGAGCGCCCACCAGAGCTCACTCTTCCCTAGCGCCCAGAGCCCCTCCCAGCGCCACCAGAGGCCACTCCTTCCGAGCGCCACCAGAGTTCTCTCCTCCCGGCGCCCACAGAGCCCACTCCTCCCGAGCCCACAAGAGCCCACTCTCCCGAGCGCCCACCAGAGCTCCCACCTCCTGAGCGCCCACCAGAGCCCCTCCTCCCGAGCTCCCACCAGAGCTCACTCTTCCCAGCCAGAGCTCACTCTTCCCTAGCGCCCACCAGAGCCCAATCCTCCCGAGCGCCCACCAGAGCCCACTCCTCCCGAGCGCCCACCAGAGCTCACTCTTCCCTAGCGCCCACCAGAGCCCACTCCTCCCAAGAGCCCACCAGAGCCCACTCCTCCCGAGCGCCCACCAGAGCTCACTCTTCCCTAGCGCCCACCAGAGCCCACTCCTCCCGAGCGCCCACCAGAGTTCTCTCCTCCCGAGCGCCCACCAGAGCCTACTCCTCCCGAGCGCCCACCAGAGCTCCCTCCTTCCGAGTGCCCACCAGAGCCTACTCCTTCCGAGTGCCCACCAGAGCCCACTCCTCCAAAGCGCCCACCAGAGGCCACTCCTTCCGAGCGCCCACCAGAGCCCACTCCTCCCGAGCGCCCACCAGAGCCCACTCCTCCCGAGCGCCCACCAGAGCTCACTCTTCGCCCACCAGAGCCCTCCTCAGCGCCCACCAGAGCCCACTCCTCCCGAGTGCCCACCAGAGCTCCCTCCTCCTGAGCGCCCACCAGAGCCCACTCCTCCCGAGCGTCCACCAGAGCTCCCACCTCCTGAGCGCCCACCAGAGCCCACTCCTCCCGAGCGCCCACCAGAGCTCCCTCCTTCCGAGCGCCCACCAGAGCTCACTCTTCCCGAGCGCCCACCAGAGCTCACTCCACCCGAGCCCACCAGAGCCCACTCCTCCCGAGTGCCCACCAGAGCCCCCTCCTCCCGAGCATACCCAAAACTTCATAGACTTCCACAAGACAATTTTGGGAAGGGGGCATATGTCCATGGCCATAGTAGCTGGGCCGAAGGCCAAGGCCACGCAGACCCCTGAACCGCCATGGCCTCTCGAACTGTCTGCTCCGCCTTGTATCCCTTATCCGCCTTGGAGGCTATCTATTGTGTCCCTGTCCCGCACCAGCCTGGTACTGCTCGGGGGGGGGGGGTATCTGTCATATGTATGTTCCTGTTAAGTTTCCTGTGTTTCCTTATTTGGTTATTTCCATTTCTTGTTAAGTTGATTTGATTATTCCTAGCACCTGTTTTAGTTTTCCTTAATTAATTCCCATGTGTTTATAAGTCCTGAGTTCCCCCTGAGTCTTTGTCCGTTCACTCGTCTTTTACGTTGTGTAACCTGAATGTATTCTTTGATTTATTAAAACGAAATAAAGTGTCTTACCTGAAGTCTCATGCGTCCTTCTCGCTACACACACCGTGACAACTAAATAGTGTGACGTGGGATTTGGACTTCTGTTTTGGCCCCTCTGTTACCCTCTTTGGTTTTTCATTTTCCGGGTGTCTCTTTGGTTGTCCAACTCTTAAATACAATCTTTCAATCATAGTTTGTAATGTTCTGATTCACCTTTTGGCTGCTTGATTTAGTTCATGACCTTTAAACGAACACTTTTTTAAATCCCTATGAGGAAAAATTACAAGGAATATTTTTTTTTCAGAACCAAAGCCACCTAAAAAGCATGTGCACTAAATTATTCCACGGTGTGTAGCACAGAGTAACTTTTCTTTCAAAAAGGAGAATGCTGTGTTTGTAAGATGTGGAAGGAAACTGCACTCATTTTAGAATAATGACAAAATAATTCAACTAAGCATTAGGATATTTGTCTATTTCACAGGGAAATCCATTAATGTTAGTGTATGCAGCAGGTTTATTTTGTCAGTGGGAGTTGTATATACGAGCGTGTCTCTGTATCCGGTCTCTGTCGACTCTTCCATGTAGTGTTGAGTGTGTCATCCCAGTAGGACAGGGATGTGTGTGTGTGTGTGTGTAGTGTTTTCTCTGGACACACTTCAGTGCTTTGAGCCATAATGGAGGAGGTCTTACAGCTTGCACCCAGAGGGGAGGCTTGGCTAAAAATGTTTAAACTGAAGCAATGTGCAAAACAGTGTTTGTGGGAGGGAAAAAATCCTCTTCCACATTTTTGATCTTCAGCAAAATTCATTTTAACACTCAATGTGTGTCTTTCTACAAAACAAAGCTATTCTACTAGTAATAAGTGCAGTGTATTATCTTAGAAACAATAACACTGAAGTGCTTTATATCTGTCTGTGTATAATAACCCTTATACTAGAATTTACCGTAAAAAAATATTGTTTTATGGCTTGCAGAAGAGACAGAGAGGATTATGTCTGAGCTGCATTTAACCTCTGCTTATTTTTGGGTCATGATTCACTTTTTCCGTCAGCAAACGTTTAGTTGTTGCCGGAGTTCTTAGAAACGAATGTCAAATGTTAGATAATCTTGGTCTTTTCTTACTGGGTAAAGAAATATTCCCTTTAAATATTAAACTGAGCTATTTAAATAACATTGAAATTGTCTATGCATGCATTGAGAATAAAGAAAATTATTTATTTATTTAGCGAGGATGCATTAAATTGACAATGTTTCGAATAACTGCTGTTATTTTGAATGTTGTATTTATCAAAGAATCCTGTAAAAGTATCAGTTTCCACAAAAATATTGTGCAGAACAGCTGTGTTCAACATTGATAATAATCAGAAATGTTTTTTGAGCATATTATTATGATTTATGAAGATCATGTGACACTGGAGTGATGATGCTGAAAATAGAGTTTGATCACAGAAATAAATTACAGTTTAACAGATATCCACATAGAAACCAGCTATTAAATTTTTAATAATATGTCACATTATTACTGTATTTTTTAATCAAATAAATGCAGCCTTGGTGAGCAGAAGAGACTTCTTTCAATAACACACACACACACATATATATATATAACCTTACCAGTCCCAAGTGTTTTGATTGGTAATGTAGGTACTGTTAAATCTAATATATATTTTACCTTTTACCTTTCAATAAATGTACATACTAGTGTATTATTGTGCATGAAATGCTTTGATGTCTATTAGCACAGAGTATATAGAGAGCAGACATTGAAAGCAGTTCAGATTTACACAGGTTCTGTCTGTAGTTCACATCTGAAAACCTCCGTAAATCACACAAAAGCCTCTCGTAAATTACTGAACACAATGTTGAATTTCCACAAACCAGTAAATCATTGTCAAAAAGTCTGTCTGAAAATCTTCATTTGCTGTCTGAAAATTCTACACGTGATTTATTCTCTCATACTAAACCCTTGGATTTTGATCCAGAGTGTCGTTATCATTCAGATTCACATACTATTATCATGATGCACTAAATCAGTTTACTCATTACTGATCTGATATTAAGTGTCATACAAACAAATTGTGCTCTTCTGAGACTCTTACCAGTCTGTACTTTCAAGCATTCGATGCACACACAATCTAGCCAAAGTCAATTTCTGTACAGACATTCATGAAATCTGGACTATGTGTGACCCTGGAGCACAAAACCAGTCATAAGTGTCAATTCTTAAAAAAATGAGATTTATGCATCATCTGAAAGCTGAATAAATAATCTTTCCATTGATGTATGGTTTGGACAATATTTGTAAATCTGGAATCTGAAGGTGCAAAAAAATCTAAATATTGAGAAAATCATCTTTAAAGTTGTTCAAATTAAGTTCTTAGCAATGCATATTAATAATCAATAATTAGGTTTTTATATATTTACGGTAGGAATATCTTCATGGAACATGATCTTAATATATCTAATGATTTTTGGCATAAAATAAAAATGTATAATTTTGACCCATACAATGTATTGTATACCCTTGTGCTCCACATATCACATGCAAAAAAAATTTGCTTTTATAATTTTTTTTATTTGTCTTGTTTTCAGCCAAAATATCAAAATGGATTTTCTAGACATAATACAAATTATTGCCTTGTTTAAATAAAAAAAACAAGTCAAAATGAAGTGAGTTTTTGCTTAAGACAAGCAAAATAATGTACCAATGTAGTAAGAAAAATAATCAAACAGAAAACAAGATTATTTAGCTTACAGAGAAATGTTCAATATATTGAGAATTACACTGTTATAGATCACACACATTGACCTTCTGTGACTACATGAAATTATATAAAAACATGTAACGACAAATCGGCTTTGAAACCATTTTTTACTCATAAATTGCTGATAAATTTCACAAATATTTACAAAGTGGCAAATTTTAAAGTAGAAAGACTGACATTTAATTTACTGTATGTAAGCTACAACTTATATTTACAATGTATTTACTTTTATTCACAACTTTTAATTTTTACAACAACAAATAAAATACAGCGTGCATAATGATAAAAATGATTGGCACAGATTTGTCAGTAATTCCTTTATTTGCTATATGAAATACTATGTAAACTTTAAAAAGCAAACATCTTCCAATTTGAATTGCATTATATGATCTGAAATACTGAATATGAAATATGAAAAACAAATCGATTATCAAATGGCAAAAGGTAACAAACAATAAGTTTGATATTTTGTTTCAGCTTTCAATTTGTAATGAATTGTATGAAATTGCAAATCCGAAAGCTTTAAGTGAAAGTGAGTTTAGTCAGAGCTTGTCCTCAATCAGGTCCTTTCTAGACAACAGAGGGCAATAGAGAGTCTGCATCGAGTGAAAACATCTGGAGCTGTCATTTGCAGCTCTTCCCTGCAGATGGAAAATGTAATGTGCACACCTATTGAAAGCATGTTGAGGCGTAGAGAATCCCACCATTAGCAATGATACGCATTACAGCAATGTTTTAGACTGAAATCAGGTGTAAAACCACCTATTCTTGTTTCCAGCTGTTCTTCAGTTTCACCTCACCACATCTCGTTGTATACTGTGCCATCATCACGGATCTGAATTATCAAAACTGATATTTGCTGATTATTTGTTGTCTTTTTTTTACATGCATCGCTCTTAAAAGTTTCCTTCTGACCAATGCAATCGACCAAAGAGCCTTTCATTGAGCGGTTCTTAAAAGAAGCATTTTTATTAGTGTGAAGAACATTTTAATAATCTAAGGAACCTGGAAAGCTTCCGTGCATGTTAACAGTTCCTCATTAAAGCCCTTTATTTTTAAGTGTACAGCTGATTATGAACAATTAATGCATTTTTGTATGTTAATGCATTAATGAAGATTTCTTTGGATGACACGTCGCTGATGAGATGATTAGAGGCTTCACAAATGAGATCTTTATTATCTCACCTGTATTGTTTCTTGTAGACAGCAGTCATATTAAACAAAAAGCAAATATTAATATTATAATATTATCATATTAAACAAAAAGTGCGTTTTTCTTCTTGCTTACACGTTTTTTTCCACCTCTTTATCTCACATTGGTTTCAGAAGAGATTACAACGTGCTTTAGTTTATCAAGCTACCGAAATATGCTAAATTAAAGCATACGAATCTCCCACGGCCAAGTTATACGAGCCCACATTTAATTTACATGGCTGTTCTCTAATTAGATCTCGTTTTCTCTCCAAGAGCACATGGACGGATCTCTGGAGCTAAATGTCTTTGTGTGTGAGAAGAAAGAAGGGCGGAGACGTGGTGTTCTGTCCACGCTTGCAACTTGTGGTTCTGAGATTTCGAACCAGACAATTACCTCTCAAAGCAAGAAACACCAGCAGGCATAAAATAGCTTCATCTTTATACAATAATGTGCTTCTGCAATAAAAACGGCGATGTTCAGCGGGGCTTCTGTCACCACAGAGTGGTTTCAAGGTCTCCTCTGGGAGTGCATGTAGTCTGATTTGCCAAATTAATGTGTTTTAAATCACATTGTATGTGTTGTGAAGCAGCCATCTTGGCTCAGTTTTCAGTCACAGTGTCCTGCTGTAAATGTTTTGTGTTTCACATCGAGGAGTCTCCGTCTGCTTAAACACTTCAAGATGTGTCTGAACCCTAAACCTCGGGTGAGGAAAGGCTTTTGCTTATCTGGAAGCATGTGCAATCAACCCAATGATTATTAAGAAAGATAATCAATGTTTTTCACCACCGTGTTCAAGAAGAGACCAGCTTTTCACAAACGAGTCGAGTTCTTTGCGAGAGAAAGAAAGGGATCGGGTTACGCATGAGGGCATGGAAACAGTGAGACTTGACTTTGGACGGTCGTAGAAAAAGAGGCTTTGTGACTATTTGATATTCCTTTTTACAATCAGCCAATGAGAAAATATTCAGGCTATTGATTGAGTGGGATGGGATGAGGGTCTGGTGTTTAAATCATTGTTAATTACTCTCACAGTGAATTTATAACCTTTTCTCACACCAACTCAAGATGTTTTAAATGTCAGTCCCCTTACTTTGTAAAAAGAACTCACAGGGTTTTGGTCAATGCTTTTATTTTCAATAACTTAGAGATAATTCATCCCAAAAATTTAGTTTTTTTTCATAATATTCTCACACTCGTGTTACAATTTTCTTTCTGCTGCAGAACTCTAAAGGAGATATTTGGCAGAATGTCCATGTTGCTCTTTTCCATGCAGTGAATCTGAATGAGATTAATGCTGTTGAGATGAAAAAGTGACAAGACTATAAATATACCATAAAATTTGTCCTATGGCCCTATGCAATCTGATTTATTTTATAATAAATAATAATATAATTTATAATATAATTAATTAAATAATTGTCTAAATAATTTCATTTAAATTTAATTTAATTTAATTTAATTTAATTTAATTTAATTTAATTTAATTTAATTTAATTTAATTTAAATTTGTTTAATTTTATTTTTTCTCAATGTCTGCTTTGCATTTAGATTTTTCTGGATTCCGTTTATAATAAAACTTCTACAATTAAAAATAATGGTTAGTTAATTTAAGTTATGAAACTTTAGAAATTAAACAATTTAATAGCCACAATATAGCCCTTTGAATTTCAGTGTTGTCTGTTTTAATATTTCTGTATTCGGTTTTATACAGAATTACTATCAAAAACTGTGGTGATCAAATGACTACACAAAACTTTAACCATTTAATAACACTTTAAAAATGTAATCAAATATAGTTTGCACATTGTTTTCAGTTTAGCAACACCCTAGTAACCTCAGAGTACCTTAGATATTGCATAGCAACACGCTATCAACAACCCAGAGAACCCACAACAACCCAACAACCATAGCAGCCGCCCTAGTATCCACCAGAACACCCTAGCAACCACATAGAAACACCTTAGCAACCACCCCAAATATCATAGCAACCGTATAGTAACACCTTAGCAACCACCCCAAGAACCCTAGCAACCACATAACAACACCTAAGCAACCCTCCCAAGTACCATATTAACCGAATAGCAACTAGCAACCACCAAGAATACCTTAGCAACCGCATAACAACACCCTAGCAACCACCTCAGGTACCCTAGCAACCGGCCTAGCAACCACATAGCAACCACCCAGAATACCCTAGCAACCACATAGCAACACCCTAGCAACCACCCAGAGTACCTGAGCAACCACATGGCAACACCCTAGTAACCACCCAGAGTACCATAGCAACCACATAGCAACACCTTAGCAACCACCGCAAGTACCCTAGCAACCACAGAGCAACACCCTGCCAACCATAATATTTCTAAGCCATATGAATTAATTTAAGCTTCCTTTCTATCTAGTACTTCTAATCTATCTATCTATCGCCGATTTATCGCCGTCATCGTTTTGTTTCGTATCGTGTCAAAACATTGACTAACTTTTGGCGGCTGCATTTTATTTTATTTTTTTATGGTCAGTATGTTGACCCAAATTTATTTTCAACTTATCTATCTATCTATCTATCTATCTATCTATCTATCTATCTATCTATCTATCTATCTATCTATCTATCTATCTATCTATCTATCTATCTATCTATCTATCTATCTATCTATCTATCTATCTATTCTTCCATCCATCCATCTAATCAATAATCAGATGAAGTGATGAAATATCTTTTATATTCCCATGACACATTTGATTAAAATTCAATTAACATTTTTGCTCTGTTCCTCACACAGAGCTGTGATATTATGACTGTGATATAACCAAAGAGCTGGCGGTAGCCATTGCCTTCATAGTATTTATTTATTTGTCCATACTGTGGAATTCAATGGCTACCGCCAGCTGTTTAGAGACCAACATTCTTACATATCAACATATCTTCTGTTGTGTTCAACAGAAGAAAGAAACCCATACATTTTAGAACAACATGAGGAATTCAATGGCTACCGCCAGCTGTTTAGAGACCAACATTCTTACATATCAACATATCTTCTGTTGTGTTCAACAGAAGAAAGAAACCCATACATTTTTAGAACAACATGAGGCTGATTAAAAGATAACAGCATTTAAATTTTTGAGTGACCTGTCCCTTTAAGAGCATGCGAGTCATTTCAGCTCATGATAGCGCCTGTGAGTGCATATTTATTTACCGTACTGTCGCTTTAAGAGCATGCGAGTCATTTCAATTCATGATAGCGCCTGTGAGTGCATATTTATTTACCGTACTGTCGCTTTAAGAGCATGCGAGTCATTTCAGTTCATGATAGCGCCTGTGAGTGCATATTTATTTACCGTACTGTCGCTTTAAGAGCATGCGAGTCATTTCAGCTCATGATAGCGCCTGTGAGTGCATATTTATTTACCGTACTGTCGCTTTAAGAAAAGCCGAGCGGCATTAGATGTGAGGTCTGCTGTGGAGGAGCTCTGGGTGTGTCTTCTCCTGGGTTGAGGGGGTTGAGATAAGTGATCGGGGGTTCAAAAGGGAGCAGACTTAAGACAGAGGACTCGGGCAGGTGGAGACATGGACAAGAGAGATACAAGGAAGGCTTGCCTTCCCAATTTGGGTTTTTGATGATGTGGCAGTGTGGAGCCACATACTTGGCTTTAACCTCATAACCAAGCCAAACATAGAGATAAATATATGCATATACAGTCAAAGCAAAACTTATTCAGATACAATTTCTGATATGTTTTTACTAGTGGATGCAGGACACTATAATTAATTGATGTAACTGAGGATTGCAGAATAAAGTGAACTGTGACATGTATATAATAGCCAAACTAGTCAAATCTAGGATCAATAAAATAATTCAGACACTTTGACCTGAGCATGCTTTGCTTAAGTGTTTGTTATTTAACTGCTAATGAGATCTTTTTACACCACAGATTTAACAAAATAAGCATTGCTTGGTAATTGGAGCTAAATTGGTATCTAATCAAGTTCTTAAATTGAATAGCAGTCACCTTTCTTGACATCGTGTGTTTGTTCTGACACAGTAGAGTTCTTGTCATGTTTTAAGACCATTTTCTAAACTGCAGCGAATAACCTGTGACTATAAAGGTGTTTGAATAAATGTTGGTCTGACTGTATACAAGCACTACTCATGCACGAAACCAAATGCTCAAAGCATCGTCCGCATTCACTTACAGTGTCCTGTATTAATGCCTTTGTTCATATCAGGACTCCGGAGCGTGCTGATGACTCGGGATGAATGAATACTGTGATATAGGAATGCTGCCGGCTCTTTGTCTCGACATGTTCAGCCGGTGTCGGATAGCTTAATGCCTCCCCATCGCATGGGGTCAAACTGCTCTCAGTGTAAACAGTCATGATGACAGCCAAAAAATACACTGTGAGATTTGTGTAGCGCCGTTGACTGAAGAGGAGGGCATGATGATTGTGATTATTTCCTCGCAAGCCTGTGTTTCATCCTCATTTAAGGGTTTCTTCTTGGCTTGTGTGATTTTATGACAATTCAGACCACATCTCACTTTATAGTCCAAAACTAGTCCTGACTGAAGCGTAATTCATGGCTAATTTTTTAAGTACTGAAGCACAAAATTATAATAGGCACATTTAAAAAAACTAATCCCCTAATTGTTTTATTTGGTAAAATATGTATTTTTTATTTAGAAATGTTTCTATAAAATGAAGTAAAAAAATAAAATATATATTTTAAAATAATAATTCTGCACTACCATTAAATAATTTTGGGGTCTGTAAGATAAAAAAAAAAGTTTTAGTCTCTTAATATTTTTAAATAATTACTATTCAGTCTTAAAATTTTTATAACTATTATATAATATTACATATTAAATATTATATTATTATACATACCTTAATATACTACTATTTTAATATTTTTTGTGGAAACCAGAGATTATTTGCTAAATGATAAATGCAAAAAAAACTGTTTTTTAAATATTACAAATTTACATCTGATCAACTTAATGTGTCTTTGCTGAATAAAATGTATAATTTATTTAACAATCTCTCTCTCTCTCTCTCTCATATATATATATATATACAGTATAATATTAAATAATATATGAATTTATAATATGATATAATTCATATTAGTAGGTACAAGTTATTACATTTCTTATTAAAAGATTAAAAATGAAATAAAAATATTTATTAAATACACTTTGAGAAGTATTTGGCACATTTTAATATTTTATGGAGTCATGCATAAGCTTGCATCTTTTAGTCATTGCAAGTTAAATATAAATGAATTGATACTAATGCTAATACTAATAATTATTTTTATGTTGCTCAAATCAATTTAAAGTTACAAGTGCACTTCACCATGTATTTTTAAACTGAATTGTTAGCCGTGTCTCTTTCACTCCATGTCAAGAGGACTTGCTGACCACTGCTGTTGCTCTTAATCGTCTGTCTGCAGGACGGCGAGCAGCTAAAGCAGGTTTGGGAACGGAGCCGGATTTTGATGATGATGATGATGATGATGTGGCAGACTTGACAAATGATGGTGCATAGTTTTTGTGTTTGCAAACTTCAGAAGAAAAGGGCGTCACAGTTCATCCCTTTCTCTTTTTCCTCAACATCGTTTTAACCAACAAAATGAAGCGAGCTGCACACGCCCAAACAAAGACCCCTCAGTTCTGCGTGATCCTCTAAACCTATGAACTGCTGAGTTCTGGGTGGATCTTAAAGAGCCTCTGTTATGTATTTGTGAAGATGATGTGTCATGCAGTGTGTGAGGGAATGAAAACATCCTGCAAAGTGTTAAATCTGAACGTGCTCCGTGTATAAAGATATTAAAGAAAGAGTCGACTCTGAATCATTGAAAAAAAACAATCCCACATGAGACATTAGCATATCCCGACAACTTTTTGCCACTAGGTGTAGCGTTACAAATAGCGGTTTCCACGGTAACGCTTTACACAAAGTAGCACTGCAAAATTAAATCGACCAATCAGCACAGATTAGCGTCATGCAGAGGAGGGGCTTAGAAAAATGTATCGTTTGAGAGTCGTTGAGCAAGTAAGGTAAAATAAATGCATGTTATAAGAAACCCTTGCATGCATGTTAACCTACTGACTCCCAAAACCAACATATGAATCTTTCATAACTCATAATAGGGATACTTTAACCCTTCTTTCAGACAGATTGTGTTCATGCATGGCAGAGATGAGTTTGGTGGGAAATGTGAGAAGCTAATGAGAAGCAGATACTGAAAGCTGAAGTTGCATGACTCAGAAAGAATCATATGTGCTCTCCAGATCATTTTCAAAGTCTTTATGAATTCACGAAACTGGAAAAGGTAAATCCATCAAATTTACAGTAAAAAACAACAGCTTGCACTGTAAAAAATCTAGCAGCACCATTTGAGGTTGTACAGGACTGAGCTTAAATGTGTATATTTAATTGGCATTCATTGGTTAATATTCATAACTAATACAGGTGGTTAACAAAAGACTTGATGAATTAAGTTAGTGTTTCCACAAGTGGAAGTAAATACTGAAGATGCAGTAAATACAAAACACCATCACAAGACACTAAAACAATGCAATAAATGTTAATAAAAGATGTTATATAAACCCCAAATGTTCATATCTGATCACAAAAGACACTGATACATTTCTACACATCTCTTCTCATGAAGAAACAAATTATTGGGTGGTCTGAGAGGGTCAACTATTCATCTTTACAGTCCTTTAGTGTTAAAATCACCAATTGTTTTTACAAACTAATATGAGATGTGTTGTGAAACGGAGAAAAACTGCTCCAGCATTGGAGGAGGGTCTGAGTACTTGTCCAGACTTTCCATGATGTGACAAGGAGAAGAAAAAGACCAAAAACACAAGTGGTCTGAGAAACTAAATATGGCCTTCTGCTCTCAGCCAATCAGAGAGCTTTTTTAGAAGCTCCGCCCACTCCATATTAGCACATGTATTTTTCCTCCTGGTCTTTGTCTTATTTTTAGGGCAAGTGTAGCGATGTTAAGAAATTGAAATACAGACATGAAGCAGAAACCATGTGACCTTCAGTGATCGCTGTGTGCTGGTGCATATGAATAGAAACATCCGTGTAAATATCATGTGTTGTTTTGATAAAGGCTCTTCACAGAAAGCGTGTTCTCTCACAGTATCATGTCTCTGCTTCTTCCACTTTCCATCCAGACCCTTCTGTGTTTCCTTCCTGGTATTTCCTGAGAGAGATTTGAAGACAGATTTCCCATCTGTATGTGTTCAGAGGGGTTGTAGATCAGCCAAGCGCGCTAATGTCAATTGCTTTTGCACTCCTAACCTGTTTATGGTGTAGCAAAAATGCAGGGGTTTTAGTATGTGGAGCACCTGCCTGTTTACAATCACAGAAACATCGCCTGAAGATATATGTGCCCCTGGAGATTTTATGAGATTGAGATGTATGCATCATCTGAAAGCTGAATAAATAATATTTCCATTGATGTATGGTTTGTTATAATAGGATAATATTTGGAATCTGAGAGTGCAACAAAATCTAAATATTGAGAAAATCATCTTTAAAGTTGTTCAAATGAAATTCTTAGCAATGTATGTTACTAATCAAAAATTAAGTTTTGATATATTTGCTGTAAGAATTTTACGAAATATCCTCATGGAACATGATCTTAATATCCTAATGATTTTTGGCATAAAATAAAAAGGATAATTTTGACCCATACAATGTATTGTTGGCTATTTCTAAAAATATACCTGTGTTATTATGACTGCTTTTGTGCTCCAGGGACACATATGACATTGGTTTCTACCGCATACATCACTGATAATTAAGCTGTTTTTATTTTGAAGAAAATGTGGTTAAATTATTATAGGAACTAATTTTAGAGAATACATAGTGAATTATGTTTTCTTATCACATTGGCAGATTGGTTTCTCTTGGTTTAAACATAAATCTAGCAAAATTTGGAGCGATTTTCAAATTAGAAAAATAAAAAATTAAATATATATTTTCTAAAAACATACCATTCAAAAGTTTGGGTTAGAAATATTTTTATATTTTTTAGAAGTATCTTAAGCTCTTTAAGGCTGCATTTATTGCACCAAAAATCCAGTAAAATCAGAAATATTATGAAATATTATTATAATTTAAAACATCAGTTTTCTATGTGAATATGTGTTAAACTGTAATTTATTTCTGTATTTTCATCATCATTACTCCAGTCTTCAGTGTCACATGATCTTCAGAAATCATAATAATATGCTGATTTGCTGCTCAAACATTTCTGATTATTATCAATGTTGAAAACAGTTGTGCTGCACAACATTTTTGTGGAAACAGTGATGCATTTTTTCAGGATTCCTTGATAAAAGTTTAAAAGTAGCATATTAATTTAATTTAATTGAATGCATATTTGATGAATACAATCATGAATTTCTTTTTCTTTTTAAAAGAAAAGAAACAAGAAAAGAAAAACCTTTGAAAAGTAGCTTATGTAATTTATATATCATTTTTAAATGTACTATTTTTGTAATATACAATATTTATAGTGATAGATATTTTATATTTCAGAAGACTATTTTAGATAATGAAAAACAAGTGGTTAATTTCAACGTGATCATTTTGCAGCTATAATTTTTTTCTTTGCTTGAAAACTGTTTGAGCTGAAATAAATGATGCAAAAGCTATTATAAAAATCCTCTCTCTCTCTCACAGATGTGTTTTCTCAGTCATGTCTCCACTTCTAAAGCTGTGCTTCTTTCTCTGACCAACAGAAGGCGTCTCTTTGGTAAAAAGCCAGACTCGTTTAACCACCCGAGGCTCACGTTTATTTTGTGTTTCCTCACAAATGATCCGGTCTGGATATCACAGACATGTAAAGCACTACTGTCGATCACAGCACACTTTCTAGAGAGCACAGGGACAATCTGAATAGTAATTAGGAAAATGCTTGTTAATATAAAAATCGTATATTTTTCACATATGCTGAGATGTGTGGTCTTAATTACTCGCTTACTCACTCGATAGGCATCTTTATAGACTACTGCCGACGGGGAACTACAGTAAACAAGACTTTATATGACCTACAGAGAGAGTTTAAGCCAGACTTTATTACCTATAGACAGAGTTTAAGCCAGACTTTATATGACATACAGACCAAGTTTAAGCCAGACTTTATATGACCTACAGACAGAGTTTAAGCCAGACTTTATATGACATACAGATAGAGTTTAAGCCAGACTTTATATGACATACAGACCGAGTTTAAGCCAGACTTTATATGACCTACAGACAGAGTTTAAGCCAGACTTTATATGACATACAGACCGAGTTTAAGCCAGACTTTATATGACCTACAGACAGAGTTTAAACCAGACTTGTTATGACCTACAGACAGTTTAAACCAGACTTTATATGACCTACAGACAGAGTTTAAACCAGACTTTTTATGACCTACAGAGAGAGTTTAAACCAGACTTTTTATGGCCTACAGAGAGAGTTTAAACCAGACTTGTTATGACCTACAGACAGAGTTTAAGCCAGACTTTATATGACATACATACAGAGTTTAAACCAGACTTTATAGGACCTACAGACAGAGTTTAATCCAGACTTTATATGACCTACAGACAGAGTTTAATCCAGACTTTATATGATCTACAGACAGAGTTTAAACCAGACTTTTTATGACCTACAGACAGAGTTTAAGCAGACTTTATAGGACCTACAGACAGAGTTTAATCCAGACTTTATAGGACCTACAGACAGAGTTTAATCCAGACTTTATATGATCTACAGACAGAGTTTAAACCAGACTTTTTATGACCTACAGACAGAGTTTAAACCAGACTTTATATGACCTACAGACAGAGTTTAAACCAGACAAGAGTTATTATTAAATTCTGGTATTTGTAAAATGACTTCTTTTGTAGCTGTAAATAACACTCAAAAAAATGGTGCTATATAGCACTAAAAGTTGTTATTTGGCTCATAATCACAGGGGAACCATTTTTGGTGCTATATAGTACCAAATCTTGGTGCTTCATGTGAGATGCTTTAGAATTATTTCATTTTGTTGTAATTCAAAGATTTCTATAGATATATTCATCATGTCTGTAAGGAAATTATTCACTGAGTTTTGGTTCATTTTTGTGAAGTGCTCCTGTTCAAGACTAATAGACTGCATCCTATTAGTTTTCTTTATTTTAGAAAAGCACAACATTTTCTTTATATCGTGAGTGCACACAAATAAAAATAGACCCTTTACAGTTCCGAACAATGCATTATTCTTACCTTTATGAGGAACAATTACGGAGTATTTAATTTGTTTCCACTGATGTCCTGAAGCGCGTTTCAACTTCAACTCTCCGCACAAACCACTGGAAGCGCCTAGCGCACATTTATCTAGGTTAAATGTTTAAACTAAAATCTTTGATATGATTTAAGTATTTTATATCTATCGATTTTATTTTCGGCAAGTCATTATTACATCGTATGACATTGTCTCATTTGATGCTCATAAGTTTCTTCATATTGCGTTAGTATCTCATAACAGCAAATCAGTAAAATAATAAAAATTGCACTATGAAATATCTCCATGATTTTGCACCTCCTGTTTTCCTTGACCTTGGGACTCGTGTGGTTTTGTTTACAATTTCTGTTTCACTTGCAAAAAGGGTGGTGTGAAAGCGAACCTCACCAACAAAAAAAATATACATATTATATTTGGTATGCACCAAAGCAAGATAACTATTGGACTTTCCTGCTGTGGATACACCCTTAAACACATCTGCTGGTTCACTCAGTTAAAGCAGCACATCTTGATGGGATTCCAACAGAAACGAGGATGTTTTTCCACTGGCAATGTTCATGCTCGTTATAACAGCGCAGCCTGGAAACATCTGGGTTTTAAAACATCTCTGAGAGCTAAACGTCAGTGGACTCGTCTCGCGAGAAGACGGCCGGTGAAAAGCATTTAACCTTCCAGACGTCTCTGACGAGCAGAAACAAACCTGCAAACTCTAATATCTCATTTCGGACAGTTCCTTTTTCTCTCTTGTTTGAGTGAAATCCATTTCTCCGTCAAGATGAAGTCAACGCAATCTGTTTTTCTTTAGGTTCTCTGAGGGTTCAAAAGTTAATGTGTGATTTATGCCACCAAGATCTCTCTCTCTCTCTCTCTCTCTCTCTCTCTCTCTCTCTCTCTCTCTCTCTCTCTCTCTCTCGCTGTTTCTCTCCAAAGACTTCTTGAGACTCCCCCTCTCTTATAACTCTACTCCTTTCTTTACTTCATCCCTCAATTTTCCTTAGTTTTAATCTGCAAACATTCACAGATAGTTACAATGCAAAAAAAATCAATAAATTTTTTTTTATAAAAAAAAGTAAATTTCTTACCATTTTTGTCTTGTTTTCTAGTATAAATATCTAAACGTTATTGAATCAAGATGCATTTACTTGACAAGTAAAATTATTTGTTTTACAAAACAAAATCACAATTTTGTTAGTTCTTGCTTAAAACAAGCAAAAACTTATATCACCCCAGTAAGACAAAATGCTATTTTTCTTGTTTTAAGGAAAATAAAAATAAAACAAATATGTTTTTACAGAAAAAAAGACATAAAATCTTAAGTCATTTTACTTGTACAGTAAATTCATCTTGATTCAAGAATGTATACTTTTTTTTTCTTCAGTGTAAAGAGCATGAGGTCTAACAGGCTGGGTAGACATTTTAAGAAAGGTACATTACATTGAGTTTTTTATATGAGTTGTGTTGCAGATTCAGATCCAGTGACAGGCAAAAGGAGAATACATTGTCTTGTCTCTCACTGGATTGATTGGATGTCCTCCAGAAGTCTTTTCTCTCTGTTGCTGTGTGGGAGAGACACATCCATCTAAACATTTTTAAAGAGCTGCTTTGCCACTTTTTTCCCGTTTGTTTTAACAGCCTCTCATTTTGGTCGCATATTTTAAGCAGAGTTTACTGAGTCTTAACCGAGTGCCCAGTGAGTCCACGCTGATATATTCTGTGCCCCGTCACTTTCTCTGTGGCAGTGTGTGTCTGGACCTCTGCTGACCACGACTGACCTATAATTTAAACCCTCACAGCTTCATTGTATTATAGTGTTCATGTGTTCTCTTCCATGAAGCAGACAGTCAGTTCTCATGTGTTTATGTGGCTGCATGTGATTTGTATTTCAGCTCTGTTAAAACATCAAGATCAAATCCATGAGAGCATCAAAAGTGTCATTTATGGAAATGTGTTTCTGCCTCAGAATATAAAATAACATAAAATAAATAAATAAAATACATTTTGCAGTTGCGCCTTAACTTCTCATATTTACAACAAAGTGTGACTTTGTTTCTTACACTTGCTGCAACTTTGGTTCTTGTAATTGCAACTACATTTCACAGGTGCGCCTTTATTTCTCAAAATCGCAACTTTATTTTGCAATTGCAACTTTATTCTTTGCAGTCACAACTTTGTTTTGCAGTTGCATCTTAATTGACCCTTCGCAAAGAGCTTGATTGACAGGCGATCTGACCAATCATAATGCTGAATCTGCCATCTTGTTTGAAAAACTAATCGGACAGGAAAGTAGATTAATTTCGGAGGACTTAAACTTGAAAAATAATAAAATATGTAATGATGTTCAATCATGTTTATATCTTAGTTTAAGTAAACATGAAAAGACAAACAGTTCGTGTGGCTCTTGAACTGAGGCAATACAGCGATCTGTCACAACACATTAAAGAGCCACAAAACAGTATTTATTGCTTGACTTTTTTTTTTAAATGACCAAATTTGAAAGCTGAGCTGTTTCTTTCTAGAAGTAACCTGCTCTGTCTTGTTTCCTCTTTGCTCCGCGATGTATATTTCACTGCGCGAGAACATGGTGTGAAGTGTGATAGCGGCATGGCTTGTCAGACATAGCAACAGTAACTAAGGAGGGTGGGATTTTACGACAGGTCAGTTACGAATACTTTGCTGTTACGACTTTCTTGTAATTGCAATGTTGTGATTCATCTCATAATTGTGACTTTGGTTATCGGAATTGTGACCATATTTTGTATTTGCAACTTTGCATCTCGTAATTGTGACTATATTTACCGACCTTGAATCTCGTAATTGCGAATATATTTTGTATTTGCAACTTTGCATCTCGTAATTGTGACTATATTTACCGACCTTGAATCTCGTAATTGCGACTATATTTTGTATTTGCAACCTTGCATCTCGTAATTGCGACTATATTTTGTATTTGCAACTTTGAATCTCGTAATTGTGACTATATTTAGTGACCTTGAATCTCATAATTGCAACTATATTTTGTATTTGCAACTTCGCATCTCGTAATTGCGACTATATTTTGTGACTTTGAATCTCGTAATTGTGACTATATTTAGTGACCTTGAATCTCGTAATTGCGACTATATTTTGTATTTGCAACTTCGCATCTCGTAATTGCGACTATATTTTGCATCTCGTAATTGTGACTATATTTTGTGACTTTGAATCTCGTAATTGTGACTATATTTTGTGACTCTGAATCTCGTAATTGTGACTATATTTAGCGACTTTGCATCTCGTGATTGTGACTATATTTTCTATTTGCGACTTTGCATCTTATGATTGTGACTAAATTTTGTGACTTTTCATCTCGTAATTGCGACTATATTTTGCCACTTTTCATCTCGTAATTGCGACTATATTTTGTATTTGTGACTTTGCATCTCGTAATTGCAACTATATTTAGCATCTCGTAATTGTGACTATATTTTGTGACTTTGCATCTCGTAATTGCGACTATATTTTGTATTTGCGACTTTGCATCTCGTAATTGCGACTATATTTTGTGCATCTCGAAATTTTGACTATATTTTGTGACTTTTCATCTCGTAATTGCAACCATATTTTGTATTTGCAACTTTGCATCTCATAATTGAGACTATATTTTGCAACTTTGAATCTCGTAATTGCGACTATATTTTGTATTTGCGACTTTGCATCTCGTAATTGCGACTATAATTTGTGACTTTGCATCTGGTAATTGCGACTTTGCATCTCGTAATTGCGACTATATTTTGTGCATCTCGAAATTTTGACTATATTTTGTGACTTTGCATCTCGTAATTGCGACTATATTTTGTATTTGCGACTTTGCATCTCATAATTGTGACTATATTTTGCAATAAAAACTTTATTCTTTGAAATCACAGCTATATGTTTTGCATTTGCGACTTTGGTTCTTGTTATTGTGACTTGATATTTTGCAGTTGCTTTATCTCAATTTCTAGCTAAACTTGGTCCTTCCACTATGAATTTTGCAAAGAAAATGTAACAATTAACACACAATTAAAGCAACAATTCATCCAATTTAGGTCTTTGTGCAAAAGGAAATCACTTAAATGCTCTTTATAAACAGTTAAATGCTTTGATTATCAAATCACTTTTGAGTTGAATGCATAGGACATTTTAACTGAGCTGTTCTCTCATACTGTGATGTTGTTCAATAGCAGCTGGATTAGTCAGATTTTGGTTTCTAACTAATATAAAAAGCATTGGAGAACTAGTCGTTGTGTTAAATGGGGATATTACTGCTACCCAGGTCGACATGATGAAGCTGTGAGTCACTGTGGACATCTGAAAATGATTACCAAGATTTCCATGGTGAAGAAAATAAATTATCTTTCTAGTCCCACATCAGAACATATGGTGTGCACCAGTTTCTCTCTCTCTCTCTCTCTCTGTGAGTGTGCAACTATGACAAAAACTGAAGTAAAACTACTCCAAAAAGAAATAGTCATGGTGCATGTGTTTAAAAAGAAACCGTTTATTTTGTTAGTTTTTTTGCATGGTTGGGCATTATTACATGTAATGGACAGGCCAGCTATGAGAACATTTGTGAGTTGTCCTGACTCCAGACTAATGCAGACTGATTTTTTCTTCATTTTTGTTCATCACTTTCAATGCTTTAGATTCGTGAACACAAGCCATTACTTACAGCGCATCAGACGTGGCAACGCTAAAAAGCGAGTGAGCCAGAGAAAAAGTTAAGGGAAGGCTGTGGTCATCACTGCACATTACAGTCCTTCCTTTTCACCACAAACTGTGGGCTATCAAAAGTGAGAGAGAGAAAGAGAACATACTGCCTGTGTTTGGGGAGGGTTAAGAGAGCGCTGTGCATTCTTTTCCATTGAAGTCACTGTTTCTGCTCTATTCTCAAGTGCTCGGCGAGGTCAGAGCAGATGTAGTTCGTCTGAAGCTGTGTTGAACAGATCTAAAAACCGAGTTAGTTCTTCAGAAGTAGATTTTTGTGAGAGTACTGTTGTTGTCTTTGACTGATGGAGTTAACATAAAGATTGACGGAAATGTTAAGGTGATATTAAGTTTCTGTGCTGGATGCTCACATGCATCCTTTGTGGAGAAACAAACTTATTTGTGCATAAACTTCTGAATAACTGTGTCCCTAGAGCACAAAAGCAGTCATAAGCAGCACAGCTATATTTGTAGTAATAGCCAACAACACATTGTATGGGTCAAAATTATACATTTTTATTTTATACCAAAAATCATTAGGATATTAAGATCATGTTCCATAAAGATATTTAGTAAATTTCCTACCGCAAATATATCAACACTTCATTTTTGATTAATAATATGCAGGGCTAAGGACTTCGTTTGAACAAATGTTTTTTTTTAACAGATTTTTTTTGCACCCTCAGTTTCCAGATTTCCTAACTAGAGATAAGATATGATTTTGTAAGATAGGAAAAGAAACACTCACAGACCAAACATTCTAATCTAGTAACTTATTAAAAACATAAGTTTTCAAAAATGAACATAACTGCTTCAAATTTTTAGTTTTGGGTATTATTATTTATTGTTAAACCTTTATTTAACCAGGAACTAAAAACTCTTGAGATTTAGAATCTCATTTACAAGAGGGTCCTGGCCAAGATAGGCATAAAATTTATATTTTGTAGTAAATGTACAATTTGTTGTTCCTATATGCATAACCAACACATTTTTAAATCAATATTTAATTCAGTTTTCGTTCGCAATGCTTGTAGTTCTTTCCCTTATTAAAGTCGTTAGGGTCACTTTACCCTACTTTCTGTATTTTCAGTTAATTTTCTTTTTTTGTTGTTGCTTCAAATCAAAGTTTGCAATCGCGTTATTCTCCTTGTAGCTGGATGGATGGATGGATGGATCATGACTGATAACTCATAAAATATGATTTAAAAACACTTTATAGTACTATATTGTTGTATAAAAACCTTTCAAAAACATTTAAATATTTTGTTATATAATATATATATAATCACTTGATGAAATAGCTTAATGCATGTTATTAATATCACACTGACTTTGATTTGATTTGTTACATTTTAAAATGTAATAATGTTACATAAAATTAAAAATTTAATAATGCTGTTAAATGATTAATTGTGATTAATCGCATCCAAAATAAAGTGTTTGTATATTTATTATGTATATATAAATTAGTGGTGGGCCGTTATCGGCGTTAACGTGCTGCGTTAACGCGAGACTCTTATCGGCGATAAAAAAAATATCGCCGTTAATCTATTCTCAAAGTTGGGTTGGGAGCTGGGTCTATACTACGCACTATGATGACTTTCACCCTGATATTTTAGCGCGGATGTATACCTAGCCGAATTGCACTGTAGGGGGCGAGAACGAGTCTTCGAACTAGAGGCTCGCAGTCTGTGATGGACAGATTGTTAACGGCTGGTCTATGTGGTAATACAATCGGACAGGACATCCAAACGCTCACCTATCATTCATCAACCTCAAATATGGCTTTTCATCTGAAAGATGTATGTAGTAGCAACTTTACATGGCCGCTCAATATGATGTTAACCTAGAGAAATGTGCGCTATTGAAGTGTTTGTGTGGACGCGCGTTTGCTGCAGGACAGGCTCCGGTGCGCTCACTTGCTCTTAAAATCTCCGTAATTTTTGGTCATACAGATAAAAGTAGCCTAATACATCTTTCAAATCTGTAAAGACTCTACGTTTATTTGTGTGCACTCAGAATAACAACGAAACGTTGCGCTTTTAAGCAAACAGGATGCGCTTTAGGTCTCATGTGAACTTGAGAATTCACTCCCGTGTCACCCTCTGCTTCGAACCTGTGTGTATGCCTAACGTTACTGTGAAATTACCACATCACACGTGACGTGCTAACATGGATGCAGCTATGAAGGGTTTGCTTCAGGAAAATTTATTTTAAGAAGCTTCCCAATGGAAACTGTAAACAGTTCATCACGACCTCTTATGTAGGCCTACAGTTCAAAATTCATGTTTAACTGAATAAACAGTTAGTAAACACAAGTACATCTTATTGAACATAGTTTATTTTCATCACCAATTATCATAGTAGAACAGCTTTCTCAAGCAGTTTGTGATGGATTTTGGAAACAGGAGATGCGCCCTGGTCTAATCGCCACCTGGCTTGAGAAACCCGTTCTCAAAGACTTACTTTTAGTCATTATTTGGGTAGCACACATATTCTGAATGCCTTCGCAGAATTCAAATGAGCCATTTTAATCTAGATTAATCTAGATTAATTCCAAAATTAATCTAGATTAATCTAGATTAAAAAAATTAATCTATGCCCACCCCTAATATAAATACACACATACAGTGTATATTTAGAAAACCTTTACATGTATATATTTGCATGCATATAATTTATATTATATATAAATATATTTAACAAATAAACGTAACATATTTTTATTAAATACATGCATGTGTGTGTGTATTTATATATACATAATAAATATACACAGGACACACATGTATTATGTAAACAAAATGTTTTATTTTGTTGACAATTTAATAATGGTATTAAAATATATTACAATCCCAAAATAAACAGATCAACTTAATTTTAATAAATAAATATTCATAAAAGAAAAAGACATGCATTTATGCATTTTTACTAAACTGATACAATAAATCCAGACACACAATAAAATAAATGAGTATTATATTACTGAACCTACTAAAATAATATTTTATATATTATTATATTTTAGATATTGATATTAAGTCCTGGAGCAGCTCTCTTGGACGATGTGAAGCAGTTTGTGGAGTGGGCGGGGCTCACCAGCTGTGCGTGTGTTGTGATTGGCCGGTTCTCCAGACAGATGGCTCTAACACAGACAGCGACTGGGAACGGGACACAGAGGAGGAATCTCAGATTAGTTTTAGAGCAGCTCTCTGGCAGGAACGCTGGCTCGCATCAACACAGCAACAGGTCTTGGCTGTGTTCAGGGGATTTCTCTCTTGTAAGGTATTACTTACAAAGTTACACAAAACAGCTCCTGCTACAGACACCTGTTCCAGCTCATCCAGGTGAAAGAACACACTGCAGACAATAGGCCTTTACCACAGTCCACGTCACATCCTGCTCCGATTAGTAGCGTAAAGGAATTTACGCCTGCTTTATTGGCAATGGACAGACACCAGTTTTGTGAAGAAAATTAAACAAATATAGTTTAGTTGAACATTGACGCAATAAACGTCAATGTTAAAACTGCGTATTTATACAGATTCCGTATTTATACCGATATACCATATTTATACCGATTCCGTATTTATACAGATATACCGTATTTATACAGATTCCGTATTTATACCGATATACGTATTTATACCAACATACCGTATTTATAACGATTCCATATTTATACTGATATACCGTATTTAGACTGATTCTGTATTTATACCGATATACCATATTTATACCAATTCCGTATTTATACCGATATACCGTATTTATACTGATATACCATATTTATACCGATATACAGTATTTATACCGATATATCGTATTTATACCGATATACTGTATTTATATCTATATACCGTATTTATAC
>CM050430.1:10641413-10651413 GCA_027564155.1 Gymnocypris eckloni scoliostomus | reverse complement strand
GCTGGAACTCGAGTCTGGAAGAGACTGAAGCATAACCCTGAAGAAACAGATATGTGGTGTGTCCAATACACCTCATAATCACCAAATTCAGCATTCTTTGGCATTTTGAGTCTGTTTGAACTGTTTTTGTTTCCTGAAGTCTCGGTGACTTTCCCTTCAGCTGCCGCTTGCATATTATCTGTAGTCATATTTTCCATTCTGTTTCGTTCTTGTTTCGTCTCGTTCTCTCTCTCACGAGGTATGAAGGAGGGATTGAACTTAAGTGTGTCTGCAGAGACCAAACTCAGCCATTAATCAGAATAAGACGGACTTTACGTTCAAAAGAAAATGACGGTTTTAAGGCATCTCGCCCTGGGCTCTACATAAAAAAATAAATTAAAAAAAAGTCAAACGTCATCATAAAATTTTAAAATTGTATTCTCTTGCTTCACTTGTATGCACTGTCTATATCTTAATACATCATTTATGTAGATTTGTATGCATTGATGGTGCAGTGCTAGACGTTTGAGCAGAAGGAGAAAACATCTTTACGATCTGTTCTGGGTTTGGAAATCCATGATTTCGGTTTCTCCTCCTCCTTGCACCCTCCCCCCCCCCACGATTCTTGAGCTGGTGACGTGGTTTGAGAAGAGTGACCTGGTAATGAGGTCAATGCAAGTCTGTCGTTTGAATTAATTTCACACGGCCTTTCATTAACCGTCATGGTCGAGAAATAGAGACGATTCTCAAACATTTGAACCGTTTGTCATTAACAGCATCACCGAGACACTAAAACAGCGGCCTGTGATCTGAAATGAAGGGCTGTGCTGGGTTTACAGTCTGAGACAGTGAAAGTATGCAATGACTAAGAACGTAATGACTACATATCACAATGATTCCAGCTTTCCAAAGTGCAATGCAATCGGAAGCAGATCTTCCACCCTGTAATCAGTTTAAAGAGCTCATATGATGTTATTGTAAAGATCATTATTTGTGTATTTGGTGTAACAGAATATGCTGGCATGCTTTAATGTTCAAAAAAACATTATTTTTCAAAGGCTGTACATTATTGTAGTTCCTCTATGCCCCGCCTCTCTCAAACATTTTTCTACAAAGCCCCTCCTTCCGACAAGCACAGTCTGCTCTGATTGGCCAACTGACCCAGTGCATTGTGATTGGCCGAACACCACAAGCACGAGTCGGCAATGTAACGCCCCTTTCCATAATCGCAAGCTTCAGCTTTAAAAACAAAAGTACAGACAGTTAATAATGTCTTTAGTTTTAGCATCAGTCTCCTGACACGGCTGCATCAACACTACAGAGTTACTGAAACCACGCCTTCTTTCTTTGTGTGAACATTTGGGTCGGCATTATGCAAATATTTCCACATCGTGATGTAGACATGTGGGGGGGAGGAGTCAGCCTTCTCTTTTAGACAGAATAAATCCTTTTGTGGGAGACTTTGAGCTTTGTGACTCTGCACAAACAGCTACACAACACACTAAAGAAAAGGAAAGCATGCATCATATGACCACTTTAATGTTTTTTTTTTTTTTCAAGCCATGCATAGCTTATTGCATGGAAAATGTTAGCGACGATGGTGCAGTGAGCTGAAGCTGGTATAGCATGAAGACACTTGTCGAAGGAGATATGTGTTTGCCCTCAAGTGTTTGTCTAAGATTTACTTCCACGTCTTCGGGGGAATGCGATTCTAAATCGGCCCTAGATTTCCCTAAAACGACCAGGACTAAGACTGTCCAAGCTGTTTTGCACATAAAGACCTTTTGCAATCTGATCTCCCGGCTGTGTAACCTTTAGCCCGAGAATAGAGATCGCTTCTTGAGGAGTGAAGGGGAGGAGAACAGAAGGAGAAAAAGAGAGTAAATGCTCTTATTGACATCAACGAAAAACTGAAAAAACAACCAAATGCAAAAGAAGAAATACTGATTAAGATTTGTTCTAAAGTGTAAAAATAGTTGCTCTCTCAGAGGACTTCATGCTTCCAATATTTCTTTCTTTTTGCAGAAAGAGTTGCTTTCATGAAAAACAAGTGTGCTTAACTTCAAATCTTAAAAAAGTGCATAATATGAGTAAAGTAAAAATTAACTTTGAGAAAGCATAAGTGCACTTTATAATAAAATCAAAAGACGTTTTTCTTAAAAGTGCATTTTAAATCATGATTTAATCATTAATCTCTGAACACTCTGAACACGTATTTGATTATAACTTTAATTGTAGTGTCTTATTTCATATTACATTTTAACGTAAATGCTTTTAATTGTACTTCATCATTATAAATAATTAAATTATATTTAATTCCACGTTTCAATACATTTTAGAGCATGTCAGTACATTCAGCAGCATTTTAATTATATTTCAAAGACAATAGAAGTAATTATGAAATTATTTATAAAGAAAACAAACTCACACACACAAACTGGCAAGTAACACATTTAATTAAATATTAAATATTGAAATTTACAACTTTACAAATCATTTTTGCAGTGGACTTAAGTCCTAGTTAAGTGGGTCAAAAACACACTTGACATTGCATTTAATATCAATGAAAATTATAATACATTTACATGTAGGATGTAGTCTGAAAACAGTATACACTTAAGTATGTTATTTTGGAGTATATTATGTCTGTACTAAGTATACCAGAATGTACTGAACAAGCAAAACACTAACCCCCGGTTTCACAGACATGGCTTAAGTCTAGTCCCAGACTTAAATATAAGTCTGATCTGTTTCAACTGAAAGAAACTTGCACTGACTGATCTTAAAATATATCAGTGCCTTTCTTTTGTCTCAAGATGCACCCCAGCAATGTTTTTTTTTAAGGAATGTTCATTTAAATACTTAAATGTCTTAATTTAGCTATGGCCTAATCCTGGCTTAGTCTAAACCCTGTCTGTGAAACTAGGCCTAAATTAATTTTGATGTAGCAGAAGCCATTCCAAATTCAAGCTTTTCTTTTCTCGTAAGTATGCATGCTAGAATATCTCACAGAGCGTCTGGAATGCTTCAGACTGGGGTTGAACATTTTGCAAACAAAAGCTGGACACGTATCAGGAAAGCATTAGTCATGCAGAGACGTCTGGTTATAGAGTCCACGTTTATAACTCCATTTTTATATTTGTGTGTATTATAGGCTATGCATAATTCAAATTAAATACTCATTCAGTGCCTAAAATCCAATATATTTTGATTAGAAGTCAAGACACTCGTAATCCAGCAGAAATGCTCTCTATTCGCTCTCAGTCTTGAGATCTCTGACATGCACTCAATGGTGTAGATCTGTCGGAGGGCGATTGGCCAGATATTGGGAACAGTACAGTGAGGGAAAGGTCTGATGGACAGAATAAAGAAAGGAATCAGGGTTTTGGTCTCTCTCAGCGCTTCATCTGCAGCAAGTAGAAACATGTGTTTCATGGCTGTGCTTGTAAAAGAGAATGGCTGAGGAATCCCCAGCACCTCCCTGAACACTATCCAAAAATACCACCTCCCAGAACCCTGGAGCACAGAAGCAGTCATAATAACACCGGTATATTTGTAGCAATAGCCAACAATACATTGTATGGCTCAAAATAATACAATTTTATTTTACGCCCAAAATCATTAGGATTTTAAGATCATGTTCCATGAAGATATTTAGTACATTTCCTACCGTCAGTGTTGGGCTAGTTACTCAAATAATGTAATATATTACTCATTACTCATTACTCCTTTCAAAAGTAATATTGTTACTTTACGCATTACTTTCTGGCAACTGTAATTAGTTACATTACTTTTTCTTCACGCCTCACAGAAGTTGTAACTATCTTCTCCACATAATTTGACCAAAATCCACATTGTATCGCAGTCAGAAGTTATTACAGACACTCAGTAGTTATTGATCGTGACATTAAAGTAGAAGTGTTATATTAATCTCATTAATTGTTATATGTAGCTTGAAGCTAATTATAATTTCGCCGTTACCCATATACCATTATATTTCATCAGTTTGCAAGAAACTGTGTAATTTTCCAAAAAGATGTTTAATTATAGTAATATAATGTAGCACATGCTGATCAGAGGGATGTAAAGCCAGAGTAAAGTAATACACAACAGTGTTCAGATCATCTTTTTTCCTGACTAAATCAATATAATGCAATATTTCTATCTGCTGAATGTAAGCTTTTCCATATTCCAAGCTAAGCTTGCCTGCTGCACCGGTGACATCACATGCATGTGAGAGTCGTGAAAATTATGAACATAAATCTAGGAATTATTTGATTGTTGGGTTTTAAATCAGCACGGTTGAAGCATCGAAAGTAACTAACTAAGATGTTTTATGGATGGTAACTGTAATATTAATGCTGGAATCTTATTAGTAATTAGCTACACTGCTAGTTACTACAAAAATATTATTATTACAGTAACTACATTACAGTAACAAGTTACTGCCCAACACTGCCTAACATACATATATTAAAACTTAATTTGATTAGTAATATGCATTGCTAAGAACTTCATTTGAACAACTTTAAAGGTGATTTTCTCAATATTTAGATTTTTTTGCACCCTCAGATTCCAGATTTTCAAATATTGTCCGATCATAACAAACCATACATCAATGGAAAGATTATTATTAATAAAGTATAAATCTCAATTTTGAAAAATTGACACTTATGACTGGTTTTGTGCTCCAGGGTCACATCTGGGACGTCTTTTTATATGAGTGAAGAACTAAAACCTTTAATCACTTTCAATTTAAGACAATGTCATTTGTCTGTGTTAAAATATGAACAAATTGCTCTCTTTGATTGATTGTTCTGACAGCCTGTTTATACGTAGCTATTAATACGTAACATTTACAAGCACAAAACATACATTTTTTAACGTTTTTATGGATGCTAAAATGTACAATTTGGATGTATTTCAACATTTAAAATGTACACATTTTACGCAATTACTTTTATATTTATGTATCTTTTATGTCATTAATATATTCATTTATCAATGCCTTTTTGTCATTTTATCTATATGCAATTTAGATTTTTAGACCCCTTAATCTACCCATTTTATAGCGAATTTGCATTTTTATTCAAGATTCAAGATTTAATTCATCAAATACAGCAGAAATGTAATATCTATTTATCATTTTAAAGAAAATTTCATTTTTAGACCCTTTAACCTACCTATTTTATAGTGAACATTTTGACGGAAATATGCATGGAAATATTTTTATTGTCGCTAATCCCACTGCTGCCTCTAAACATAACCATAACAATTTCTGTACAGTATAAGAAAAACGTGACCATTTATTTATTGCAGAAATGTCAAAAGTGTTTCCAAATGTAACCCAAGTGATCCAAGTTTGTATGTTCAAATGCTGAAAATACATTTAAATGCTGAAGATATGTCAGTATTGTACATTTTAGTGCCTGTAAAAATGAACCACATTTGACGTAAAATACATAATAATTATCATGAAATTACGTTGAACTGATTAATCGTTTGACTGCACTATTTTAACGATATTGTTATTTATTGAATTGTACTATTATATATTATTTAATGAGCTAATTTGTTGTCAGTAATCAGCACATGTAAACATTGTTTATTTCAGATGAACCCAGTTTTTGTTTGTCAGATCTGGGACAGAAGATGCATCAATGAGCTGCAGGGCTTGTGATGTTTTCTACAATAAGCACCAATGAGTTTATGAAGATTGGCCTAGTTCAATCTGAGACGTGAATACATGTGTTTCAGATTTGGCTGGTGGAGTTGTTTGGTAGCTGTTTGTGTTGGTTATTTAGTTTGACCTGAAAGAGTGTTTTGGCTTGATGTGATGAGCATTGTGGCGTCTTGTTTAGTAAATGTGGAGGAACACTGAAATTTGCTGTATTTATCTCTTAAGTCTCATATGAGGACATTATATTTGAGTGTCTGTACCTGTCACAGTTATAAGTCTGGAAGTCATGGCTAGGGTTATAAATATACGGAGCACATTTAGGGCTTTATAGAGACACTAAATGATTAATGTTTCATCGTCACCACTTCCTCTGCTTTAGAGACACTCTTATGGAAATATGATTATATTTTGTAATCATCATTTAAATATTTTTTTTTAACAGTGTGTCATAAATCAACATCTGAGGAAAATATGATGTGTTTTCAAATCAAAATATGACGTTCTGTTACGAAGCATGACGTTGAATTCATACATCTACTCTTATGTCCCCCGGGACCAAAAGCATGTGTGTTATGCATTTTGGGAGACATAACAATTGAATTATGAAATTAAATATGAAATATTATTATTAAATCGGTTAGGGTTAGGTTAGGTTAGGTTAGGTTAGGTTAGGTTAGGTTAGGTTGGGTTAGGTTAGGTTAGGTTAGGGTTAGGGTTAGGTTAGGTTAGGTTAGGTTAGGTTAGGTTAGGTTAGGTTAGGTTAGGTTTGGGGTTAGGGTTAGGGTTAGGTTAGGTTAGGTTAGGTTAGGTTAGGGTTGGGGTTGGGGTTAGGGTTAGGTTAGGTTACGTTAGGTTAGGTTAGGTTAGGTTAGGTTAGGGTTGGGGTTGGGGTTAGGGTTAGGGTTAGGGTTAGGGTTAGGGTTAGGGTTAGGTTTAGGTTATATTGAATCATTCTGTGAATTATCTTTATACAAAGTTTGGTAATTAAAAATTTTTAATGGTGTTTTAAAAAATCAATTGATTTTGTCTATGCATGTTCATTCGTGTTTTTTATTTATTTTTAAGAAATTGAGTCCCGAAGTCCTCGTTAGAGGACATAGCATAACTTATGAATGAAAATGTTTTAATATATATATATATATATATATATTTTTTTTTTTTAATATATTTTTTTTATCTATTTAAAGACATTTAAAAAAAATCCAAAAAAAAAAATTCTCGGGTCTTAAGAGGTTAAGAGTAAAAAGGTGACTTTTGAGTCATATTTTCAAGATTCAAAGCGTTTATTGTCGTGCACATTGAATACCAAGACAAGTCCAAATTATGTAGAAATAAAAACAGACAAACGCATAAGTAAAAACTAATAAAACAGACATACAGACAAATAATAAAAGTACAGCTATGTTGCAGGAGTAGTAATAGACTATAAATATAGAAATATAGATGTACATCTCTATGTGCGAGTGGCAATACTGATTTGTGCAAAACAACAATATAGTGACGTGCAATATTAACATGTGTCCACATGTGGCAGTAATATTTAGTATATCTCCGTGTGCGCGTGTCCAATATTTACTTATGTACAAAACAGTAGTACAGTGGCCTGTAACAAATTGAATGTGACTACATAATAATAGCAGCTTTAACATTAATAACATGCAAATCAAGATGAAGTTACTTGAGCAGCAGTGATAGTAGTGACATTAACAAATGTGCAAAATTAAGCTATTCTATGAGATATGTGAGACTAGTCTGTTTTAGCATGCAATGATTCAGAGAAGTGTATAACTGCATCTCGACCGCCATCTGATTTCTGCCAGACACTCGCCACAGAGCCGCAATTTCATGAAACTCCTGTAAAACAAAAGCACTGAAAATGAGCACTTCTGTTTAAACCTCGCCCTGCCAGAGCTGCAGTTTTCCCATCAGAAAACCTTCTCGCTAGCGTTTGAAGAGGGGAACGTGATTGTATGTTGTTGAATAGGGATCGATTGTTTGGGGTGTAGTGATGATGATGATGAGGATTATGATGATGATGAAGTTGATGAAGATGATGATGATGATGAGGATGATGATGATGGTGATGAAGTTTATGAAGATGATGATGAAGATGATGATGATGAGAATGATGATGATGAGGATGATGATGATGAAGAAGAAGAAGAAGATGATGATGAAGATGATGATGATGAGAATGATGATGATGAGGATGATGATGATGATGAAGAAGAAGAAGATGAGGATGATGATGATGAAGATGATGAAGATGATGAAGATGAAGAAGAAGATGATGATGATGATGATGATGAAGATGAGGATGATGATGATGATGATGAAGAAGATGATGATGATGAGGATGATGATGATGAAGAAGAAGATGATGATGATGATGATGAGGATGATGATGAAGAAGAAGATGATGATGAGGATGATGATGATGAAGAAGAAGGTGATGATGATGATGATGATGATGATGATGATGAGGATGATGAAGAAGATGATGATGATGATGATGATGATGATGATGAGGATGATGAAGAAGATGATGATGATGATGATGATGAGGATGATGATGAGGATGATGATGATGATGTCAGCATTGTGCATTATTGCATAAAAACACAAAATAATACTGAAACCAATTTAATAAATAATAAATTATTAGATTTAAATATGATTAACTTTTTATTTAATTATGATTTTTTCTTTTTTATATATATTTATAGATTTAAATAATAATGATTATGATGATGATGATGATGATGATGATGTCAGCCTGGTGCATGATTACATAAAAACACAAAACAATACTAAACCAATTTAATAAATAATACATTTGTAGATTTAAATATGATTAATTTTAGATTTTTAGATTTATAGATTTAAATAATAATAATAATAATAATGATGATGATGATGATGTCAGCTTGGTGCATGATTGCATTACAAAAACACAAAATAAATAATAAATAAAGAGGCAGCATTTTCTCCTTAAACAGCTCCTAAAACAAAAATCTGACTGTTATTGAAACTATAATTAGGTTAGTAGAATGACTACTTTTATGATATTACCTTATTAGAGTTCATTAGCATACAATTAAAAAACAAAAGTAGAATTATATTTCACTAAGATGCATTTGATGTTGTCAGAGTATTTTATTAAAGACTATAATATTAGTTTAGCTTTTAGTTTGGAGCTTAACGTTTTTTATTTATCAATATTATTATTTAGTAAGGATTATTAGCAAGGATTAATATTATTATAATGTTCAGAAAATATTTATAATTCAAATAAATTCAACTCTTTCAATTCAACAATGAATCCTGAAAAAATGCAAATCAGTTTTCAGGTAAATGTTCAGCAGCTGTTTTCAACATTGATAATAATAATCAGAAATGTCCAGAATATAATTATGATTTCTGAAGATCATGTGACACTGAAGACTAGAGTCATGATGCTGAAAATACACAGACATAACACACATTCACACTGAAACTGTGAAACAGCTGTTTTATATTGTAATGATATTCATATTTGATATGAAAGGCTTGGATATAGTCATCCGTTTAAAGGGCGAGATCAATGAATCATATGCTTTATGAGTTCATCCAGAAGGATAAAATTACAGCTGTGTCTCAAACCCTAACGAACTCCCTCACCATCTACTTTATAAGTGTTTGATTTGAGATGTTCCCCATCAATAACAGCCTCTAACACTCATGCATCAACATCAGTGACATGAGCAGCTAAAACACCAAGACCACAATCTTGAGAGGTTGATACTAACAGTTAAAGACAGCAGGTGACACAGCGTATCTTAAAGTGCCCCTATTATGAGTTATGAAAGATTCATATGTTGGTTTTGGGAGTCAGCAGGTTAACATGCATGCAAGGGTTTCTTATAACATGCATTTATTTTTACCTTATCGTCTCAACGACTCTCAAACGATTCATTTTTCTAAGCCACTCCCCTGCGTGACGCTAATCTGCACTGATTGGTCGATTTCATTTCAAGCAGAGCGCAGTGCTACTTTGTGTACAGCGTTACCGTGGAAACAGCTATTTGTAGCACTACACCTAGTGGCAACAAGTGGGCGGGGATATGTTAATGTCTCATGTGGGATTGATTTTAAAAACGACTCGTTTCAATGATTTAGAGTCGACTCTTTCTTTAATAACTTTATACACGGAGCACTTTCAGATTTAACACTTTGCAGGATGTTTTCATTCCCTCACACTGCATGAAACATCATCTTCACAAATACATAACAGGGGCTCTTTAAATTTGATTTTATGTTGCAGTTTGTTCATTACATAAAAAGAAAAATACATGGCTGTCA
>CM050430.1:10595554-10641313 GCA_027564155.1 Gymnocypris eckloni scoliostomus | reverse complement strand
CACTGAACTTATGGTTACACGAGACCCTCCTCTACAGCCTACCCGCTAGATTTAAATCAGCACAGCCAGCTTAAGGAGCGGACGCAACTTCTGTTTAAACAAACGCATTTTTGCATCAACCACAAAATAACAGTGTCGTTGTCTGTTGAGGAAGTACAGACGTTCCTCTCGTTGATAGCCGAGGAGCGGATCCAGTGAGAGCTTGATGGCACGGCAAGGAAAAGCCTTATGTATAACGTTACTTTTGAACTTGCTATATTTTCAGAGTATGTTTTCTGTTTATATTTTTACCTTTGTATCTGTGTTTTGCTTCAATTAAAAACAATCTGATCGAATAAGTGTACCTCCAGACTATATTAAATATGTATTATTGTATGAGCACGTAATGAACCTCTTGAAAAAGACAAATGATTAATGCCACGATTATAAAAACCATCACATAAATAAAAAAAAACAAGGGATACATTGTATATTTTGAAATATTCTAAAGTTTATTGATAATTCACTTTACAGAACACGCTGAATGAACAGTTAACTAATCAAGTAACGCAGCACACCTGCACGAACATCCCTGCCCTCCTCATCTACAGCCCACGGCACTGTCACCACAGTCTCTGCTGCTGGGGGTAAATACCAAGCATTCTCATAGACCTCTCCATTACTGTTAAACACATCTCTGCTCTCCTCATCTACAGCCCGTGTCACTGTCACCACAGTCTCTGCTGCTGGGGGTAAATCACAAGCATTCTCATAGACCTCTCCATTGCTGTTAAACACATCCCTCTCCTCCTCATCTACAGCCCGTGTCACTGTCACCACAGTCTCTGCTGCTGGGGGTAAATCTCAAGCGTTCTCATAGACCTCTCCATTGCTGTTAAAAACATCCCTCTCCTCATCTACAGCCCGTGTCACTGCACCACAGTCTCTGCTGCTGGGGGTGAATACCAAGCATTCTCATAGACCTCTCCATTGCTGTTAAAAACATACACATGCCGAGAGTGAAGAACACTATTCCGTCTCCTTTCTTTGTTGTGAGTTTGTTTGTGGCGCGTTTACGATGATGTCACGGCAGTAGAGGCGGCGCAATTATAACGACGCGTGAATAATCCCGCCCACTCTATAGCGGTACTAAACTGCAGTGGAAACGCAAACCGACCCGAACTGAGCCGCACCGTACCGAACCGTGCCGAACCGTACCATGCAGTGGAAAAGCGCCATATGTGTATTATTACTTATGGGTTTTACCTCCAACATGGTATGATCCGGAGGTGGAGCCTAGGATATAAAATGGCTCCCAAGTCACCATGAGGGGAGGTTGGAACCGGCTCAGAACAAAGAGTAAGGTCGGTTGGTTTATGGCGCTTTTCCACTGCATGGTACGGTACGGTTCGGCTCAGTTCGGGTCGGTTTGCATTTCCACCGCAGTTGGAAATAGCCTAGGACGCTCCCAGAAAAGATTCCAATTACTGTATTAACAAAGAAAATTTTCTGTTCTTTACACCATAAAAACAACCATTCATTTAAAGCAAACAGTCTACTGAACCGTTCTTGTCCTCGTCGATACGTGGGAAGAGGTCCTGACACGATGATCGTCGTCGCGGGCGATGTGCTGCGTACCGTCTCGATCAGGCTCCTGAAGTCCCTCTTCAGTGTCTCCGTCTGCCGCAGCTTGGTGTCGTTAGCCCCCGCGTGAATCACAACAGCTGCAACGCTCTCGTCATCCTTCAGGATCGTGGGTATCTGCACAGAAACATCAAGAACACGAGCACCAGGGAGACAATGAGTGTGCACTTTACCTTCAGCTAACGTAGCGCGGACATGCCGGACGATTGAGTCTCCGATGACCACAGCGTCACGATCAGTCTCGCAGAGAGGCGGCGGTTCCGGGATGAGATGTCAAGACCGGGGAGAAGTCATCGCCGGGGCCTGGATCGCGTCTTCCGCTGCTGCACCCAGGGTCTGTGGTTTCGGCGCGGAGTGAAGGCCATCTGTGACGATCGCGTCCGGTGCACGGGGCCTGTGCAGAGAAACACACGGAGTAGAGGTGGTGGGAGTGTTAGCAGCGCGCTGCATACTTACCCCGGACTTATGAGCGTCAGCCCGAGATGTTTCCAGCGTTGCTTTCCGTTTCCTCAGCTGGGCCTGTTTCCCAAGCAGCTCGCGGATCCGTCTCTCCACGGCCTCCAGCCGAATGTTCTCACCTGCACACAAAGGTAGACACAAATCCGCCATTAAAGCAAGTAACAGTGAAACAATGTTAAATGTGTGTATGCGTGTGTGTGAAAAGGGGTATTAGCTGTGTTAGCGGCACCCGCGCTGGCTTTGCTAACGGGCTATAAGCTAATAGCGGACTCGGGAAATCAAAATAAAACTTGCGATATGTTGTATTTTTATACCGGTCAGAAACCCCAAAAATCTTCATATCACATCTCAGTCATCCCCTAGCAATAAAACCGTATTAAAACCGCTATATTACCCGTTGTCCGGATGGCGATGATTTGATGGTTCAGGATTCCTGGCCCCGGTGTCCGTACCCGCTCAGTCAGGTCCGTGCTTCGAGGCTCGATCAGAATGATATTCAGGTTCAGATAACAGGTTGATGTAAAGTAATTACTCAGAGGCTTATTTTAATAAAAGGATTACGAATCACCATAGCAATGGTTTCGTTTTATTAAGAATAATACTAACTCATAAGCAAAATACAAAACACAACAGCGAATGGCTTCACCACGCAGGAACGGCCCCATCTGAGCTTCTGTCCAAAGCTTTTATAATACTGCAACTCATTTGCATTTATCATAAAAACACGTCCCACCTGCTTCCTTTCTCGCCTCTTGTTTATACAGGCGACGTGTGCCCTTTGTCCTAAAACCCAGACACGACCTAATCACACGTTTCCATCTTCACAGGAAAAACATCACCTACTCCGCAAATATAACACTTCCACTTCCCTTTTCAATATATAGACAGGGACATGTTTTTCCTAACACGTTTGAGCTAATCACACATTTCAAACCGCATATATCACACTTAATATTCAGTGTAAGCAACACCTACGTTATTTCAGTAGAAGATTCCATTCTGCATCGTGCAAAATGCAGCCCTCTATCTGACCCTTCTCAGCTAAGCATTTCCTGCCCTCTTAGGCAACAGCTAAAACTCATAAAAACAGCAGACATCTCCTTCTCGTACAAAAGCTAAAGATAACAGTTAAAACACACCATAATACATCATCATAAATCTTAACTTTTCTAGAGATGTAAATCAGAAGAATGAAGTTGTAAATTATTCAATTCATTGCCTACACATTGTACATCTAAAACATGTCCATGCATGTTAATCATTCCCTTATACAACTTCATCATTTTCTTATGATTAGATTCTTGTTTACGCATCAATGAAACAATCTTCTTGATCTGGTTGATTATCTTTTGATGATCCATCTCTCTTCTTCGCCCGCTTGCGTCGCTCCGCTTTCCGTCTCTTTTGGATTTCCCGGAATGTTTTCCTTTGGATGCTTTCTACAATAAGATCATCAAAATGAATCTCTAATTTTCCGGATACATTTTCCGGATTGCCTAGTGGAAACTGATTAGGAAATGTCACACCTACAGGGCGACCAGACATGACATCCTCTCTTGGCATTTCATAATCAATTTCTCTCGAATAATGCTCTTCTATCGGTATCCTATTTTCTTTGCATTCAATGTGCATAATTCCATACCTATCACTTAAATCTTCTTTTTCAATGTATACAACAAACATCATTTCATCTTTTTTAATTAAAGTTACTTCTACAAATTCCTTAAATTTGTCTGTTGGAAAGGGGTCTGCTTTCCTCGGGTTATCTTGCAATACACATTCATTGATCCAATCTCTATTCACATAACGTCTCAGCACTTCAGCGGAGAACCAAGCTCTTTCTACGGTCTCGGGTCGATTGGTAATCAACTCTATAAACCGCCCAAGAGCCCCTAGCTCCACTCGGCCATCAGTCCTCAGCATTATCACTCGATCCGTCTGTAAAATAACCATGAACCAAGAATGTATGTTAAACAGAATTTCCCCGTACTCACAATTTCTCCTTCCTTCTCCAACTCACTGCTATTTTTTACTTCAACTTCAGTTTTGTCTAGCAGTTCAGCCAATTGAAATATAAAATTCGTACGGTCATACTGTTCCCTATGCTGCTCACTCTGTCGTCCAAATACGCAGAATTTTAACCACCAAGGCAGTATGAATGAACCCGTGATACTTTTTGTCAATTTAAGTCCGGCAAAGCCGTTTATATTTAGCTCCCAATATCCCATCACTCTGGTTTGCGTACTCATACTATACACCTGATTCCAAATTGATACATCTTGATTAAAACAATTTTTTATCGTTCTTCCTGGTTCATGCACGCACCATTTGCAGAACCTATAACCTTTAATTAATTCGAAATATACCTTCTGTGTGGACCTCATACATCCAAAACATATTTGTCTACTTTTGTATCTTTTACCGCCATCACCCCGTTTGCCAGCGTTTATTCCAATTTCACACACCATTCCTTTCATGGCTTCTAATCCTGGAATTCCCATCTGTAATTCAGATAGAGAGGGTATCGACTGAATATAAATTCACCCTTTGGTTACAGCATCTCATATATTGATTTAATTTACTTTGCATTTTATCCCATCTATTAAGAAAAATAATTATCCCTAAAAGTGTGATATCCTCACATCTCAATATGCACCCCACAATAAAAACACTTAATGTAATTGTTCCCACAATTATCCATAAATTTGCTTTCCTTTTGTGTGTGATTAACAGTATTCCCATCAGATATACTGCATTACCCGTAATCATTGTTATTTCACAAAACAATACAAATCCGTCTTTTCCAGTTATCATTGTGCTTACATCAACGCACAATTTACACACACTTGTCAATGTTACAGCTACTACTCCTGGTAAACCAAGTAGCTTACTCCAGCCTTCTGAAACTATAAGCAAATGACATACTAGCATAATTTTACTAATACTCTTCATTAAAATGATCCTAGACATGTGTAGAACTGTGAGCGTTACGTGCCACCAGAGAAATGTATTCACCTCTTGTAAACACACCCAAATCCCGTAAATCAAAAAATGACAAACCTGGATTAACTCAGGAGAAAGTCCTTTCGAATGTTCACCTTCATCACTCCTGGTTCTATTGTCGATAGCAGTAAAATTTTGGGTCCCGTTTGATGCCATTTTTATCTCTACCAAATTTCATTCTCTGTTGGACTTATCCGAATCAATTGGTTGGGGTTCTTTGGTTAATAGCTCTTTTCTCTTTTTCAATTGTTTCAAATTGAGTTCAATATTATCGTTTAAATTCTTGTGTTGTTGAGTAAACCTTCAAATAGTGAATGGTCTTACCATCTGTTAACTCCCTTTTTTACCTTTCCTCTCTTGGTCGTTCAACCCTTCTGCTTCCGTCTCAACTGACACCTCTTATCTTTTTCCTCCTGCTGAGTTAACGATCTCACCTAGCAACGGTTCTCCGGAAACACTATTTTGTCGTGTCTTCGAACACCTCTGCCTTTTCGTGTGTAAGTTTACCAACCGTTCTAACACATCTAACTCGTTTGCTTCCGCTTTTTGTCCTGTACATATTTTCGTCCCCATTGCAGCACATGTGCACTTTACAATTACTGAGATCAAAAATATTCCTAATATTATTAATCCACCATACAGCGCATACCATCCTGCATTAATTAGACTATTAACCAAACTAGTCCACATGTCTTGTGTGACAAATTTGAAAACTGCATTTGCTGCTTGTTTGACGCCCTGAATGCCTGTTTTTACGAATTCCCCTGGGGCTTCAAACCATCTTGGTCCACCCTTAATCAGTTGTCCTTTTATTTCAATGCTAGTGTTACAAACACCTGTTCTCATCCATTCTAAACCTAAATAATAGTTTATATCAGTCCCCTTACACCAGCTCTCTTTCCACTTCTTCCTTTCTATTGTAAGGGACAAATCATCAATTGCTATCGCATCAATATTAGTTAACGGTACATTCTTTCCTCCCTTGGGTACTCTATACCTCAACATACTGTTAATAGCAATTCGAGCAGGTCCATGGAACATTTTCCACTTCTGGCCTTTGTCTATAACTCTGACCACACCACCTGCACCGTAATTCATCACGTATCTATTAACTATTTTATCTCTTTTGAGTGTCCACGGTAGTGGCACAATTCCATTATACCAATAACATAACACCGAAGCCATTTGATTAATAGTCAGTGCGTCGTGACCTTCGGAACATACTTTTAATATTTTTCCGCATTCACGTCCTGTTATTCCGTATACTGCGTCTTTTAAGAAAATTAAGTTATTTCTGTATACGCCTTCTGCGTCTTTTCGCCTTTATAAATTAACTCTTTTTAAATACAGTCTTCTTCTTATACTTAATAATTCTTCTGTTCGATTTCCCGTAAAGGGATCTGTGCCATTTTCAAAATCGCTACAATCCATTTTGTCTTTGTCTTTGTCACAGAAGTTAGCATAGGAAAAATCACCATAATCCTTTTTCGTATATACGTAATTCCTCCCATGGCTGTTCTTGCTAATTTCTGTTCTCACGCATTTATCCATTTGTTTGACTTTGCCCTCATAATAATTTTTTATTTCGTTTTCCGTCTTTAATTCTTTATTTAATTCCATTTTAATCACATATACATCGGTTTCCCATGTGTTACTATCTATTTCCCAATATCTTGTTTTAAAATTAAATTTGACCCGTGGCATAGCTATTCTTTTTTTTCCATACCCACGGCACACTTTGATTTAATTCTAAATCGAATTTTGTTTCGTACTGATTTTCTAATTCAGCGTAACCTGTTTTGCGTGAACCTACATGTCTATCTCTAGTTGTAGTAAGTAAAACAAATTCCCCATTTGGATTAAACATTTTGTTGGTTTTTATCCATTCTTCTATATTTTTCCTTATTTTTTCCGCATGTATTATATTTTTACTTTTATTAGATCTTTTAATCCTCTGAACAATGCCATGTTCCTTGCACTGGCCTATTTTCCACGGATTAAAATTCTTCCTTGATCTAAATATCCAACAACCACCTAGTTCTTCGTCTAAACTAATTCTATAAGTTGATCCGATAAAATATTTGAAAGTTTTATTTCCTTCGTTTTCTTCGATAAAACTATTTTCTTCGAATATTTCTGTTTCACTCCTATACCTCTTTTTTCCTTAACTGTGCCCCAAACAGATAAATCGAATCCCGTTATGTTTTCGCGGTTCACATTTACCTCGGCTAAAATAATATTTCCAGTCATAATTTCCCATTCTAGAAGATAACTCATTCTGATTATTATTAATGCTATAATTCCTAATATCAAATTTATCCATAGCACAATACTCATCCATTTGCAGATCCGTCGTTGTTTCTTCAACTTCTTGATGGTGTTTCTGGCCTCTCCGAGCTCGCCTGCCAGACTGTCCAGCGACGGTGATCTCTGCATTCTTATCTGTGAAAAGAGGTTATTTCCGCGGCTCAACTACGAGCCACCTGGATCTTCTCATAAAACCCTTTCGTATCACTTTTACTTCGGGTTGCTTCTCATGTAAACCGACCTCTATGCCTCCGATCCAATCATAGTCCGGATGCGCACACGCCAATACATTAATCCTAAAATGCATTATCACAATGTACGTTTCCTTCGGTTCTTCGGTAATCTGCTCATTAGTATAGAGTATACCGGTTACATATCTTTCTTCTACCGGGCACCAAGCTTTGTGCTTGTCTAAGTCGCTCGCTGGCGCTACGTCTAACTGCACAAATTTTTCCTTCCTGGTACTGGGCCTTTTTTCCTTGGTCAGGTTACTCCTGAGTTGGGCGCCCCTATAATCCTTCTTATAAGGTGCACTATGTACCCAATCGCTGCCTTGCGCTAATTCCATAGCCAAACTCACCCAACTCCGCACCTGCCAGACTTCGCCACGTTTCACATAAACCCAGGCGATTTTTCCCCTCGAACCTTGTCTTAGGTCCACTTCTGGAAAACACTTCGAAATTGGTCCCTGCCAAAGCTTAAAATTCCATTTCATGGATTCGAGATCTGTAAGGGTTAAATCTTTTCCGTGATCATTCCACCTTATATCTCGCACTAGCTCTTCTCTCTTCCGGAGAGTTCGGTTCTTCACTTCCTCCCCATCCCTAGGGAGCATAGGTATGTTTGCCTCGAGAAAAGCCTCTCTCTCATGCTCTCTCATACCTAAATACGGATGTCTGGAAAATCTGGACAATATCCCATTGCAGAATAATCCTATTGGTTTGAGCACTCTCAGGCTCTCACACAGAAATCGGGATGACATCAATTTCCGATCTCTGGCCCTACAGACTACACAATTCCACAGTACAAGGCCGTTCCACGTACAGCTGCAGCCTTCCCCGAAGCCTTCAGACACTCGGTACAAGTCAATCCGTAACTTCGGGTGGCTCGGACGACAATCTGCACATATTATTACTCCTGATATTTCTACATGAGATTGTTTATACATCGTCCACTCCGCTCCCAGATCTCTCTTCTCGTTACATGAAAGACTGGGCAGAGCACACAGCTGACTGCACAGGACACAGCTATACGGTCTAATCGGCACTGCTACTGCTTTCATAGGCTGTCCCTTGAAACCTAGCACCCGTTCCGTCTCTGGCTGTGTCCATAGCCAAGCTCTAGATCCATGCTTACCGTGCTCCACACGAATTAAACCCCTTTGGTTTATTAATTCACTCACACTGTCCATCCCCCTTATTTCTTTACTAGATCTTTATTGCTCTGTATACCGTTATTCTCTAACTCAACAGAGTTGGATCCGGTTACCCTTGTAACTGTATCAATTATTCCTAAACCTTCATAAAACTTTCCTACCTTCCGCCTTCTTGTCAGAATAACTCGATCTCCTACTTGAAATCTCGCGTTTCTCTTTACTGGCGTCTCGGTAGGCCTCTGTTGGCTTTCACTTGTGACCCTGTTAAGATCGAATAAACATTTTTCAATGAGTTCATCCCAATCTCCTAAGTCTTTATTTTTGCAAAACCATTCTTTAATACTTCTTATAGCTCTTTCCGCAATTCCATTCGTTTCAGGACAATAAGGAATGCTTTTCACTAGTATTATTTTATTTTCTTTGCAAAAATCTTGGACTAATTTGCCACTAATATTGTGAGCCCCGTCGGCTCTTAGGCTATCGAATTTCCCTTGCCATTTGATCCACTCACGTAAACATCCCACTACTTTTTCTTCTAAAGCGGAACGCATAGGCCAAATCATTTTCATTTTAGTGTGGTTATCTATGGCAAGCAGAAAATAACAATTTCCTGTCTTTGTTTTGGGTCTGAGAGGCCCTGCAAAATCAATACTAACTTGCTGTCCTTTGTATTCTTTTGGCAGTTCGCTCTCTTCGCACCCCTTAGCCGTCATAAATCTCCTGCAAACTCTGCATTCTTTTCTTGTCTCTCTGTAACGGGTGCGCCAATTTGGAATAGTTAAATTTCTTAACCTCAATTCCATTTGAACCATGTTTGCACTCGGGTGATTCAGATCATCATGTAATTTCTGAAATAACTCTGTTATTTCTGCTAATTTTACCTGACCTATCATTTTATCCACTTCTCGATTTCCGTTGGCTGCCTCGCTATCTTGTTTAGTATGCGATATTTGTGATAACAATGAGCAGTCACCTTCTGTAGCAGTCCTGCCACATTCTCCCACTGTTCTTTATGGGCCATCGGTTTATTACGAGCTGTGTGAAAACCATTTGCTTTCCACGTTTCTAATTCTTTGTTTATGCCGTCTGTTACATATTCAGAATCACTGGTTAGAACAATTTCTTTGTGTCCTAATTCAACTGCTTTCTGTAGAGCTCGTTCTACAGCAGTTATTTCTGCCAGCTGAGCGGTACCCTTGAGTTCTCCGCTTTGTGACATAATTAACTGTCCATCACGTTTAACTAAATAACCCCATTTTACTTTCCCTGCTCTCTCACTTCCATCTGTGAAATATTTTGGGAGTTTCTGATGTTCATCATGGTATTTAGTCATTTTATCTGTTCTTTTTACTTTTATCAATCTCCATTCAAGCTGAAGATCTCCCATTATTAGACCCCATCTGTCCCACCTCTGTACGTGGATGCGGGGTTGGTCCATAATTAAATTTCGTTTAATTCTGGCGAGTTCTCCTGCCATAGAAAATATTATTATGGGCTGCTCCTTTGCAATAGCTTTGAGCTGCAGCAGTCTTTTTGATACAGCTGCCAGAATCCTCTCTGCGTTATTTTCATCATAGCGCCTCATCGCTGCTTCCTGCTGATGAGTCAGAAAAGCAATTGGGGCGCGTCCCCCTTCATTTGAGACCGTTAGTGTCACTTCCTCATCCTGCTCTGTAACACAAACATGCAGTGGTAATGTTTCGTCTCTACGCTCCAATTCTCCACTTTCAAGTGCCATTCGAAGTAATTTTAATCTAGCTGCTTCCATTTGATCAGTCCAAATCCACTTTCCTGCTTTAGTACCCTGGTACAACACCTTTGCTTCCCTAGAATACTTGGGTATTAATTCTCTGACATAGTTCAGAGTTCCCAGCAGTGACTGAAGCTGCTTCCGTGTTTTAGGAGGGCTGGACTTCTCCATCTCCTCTAACTTCGCTCTGGTGCTGGTTGTCAAAGACCTTGTATCTTTACCTAATTTAAATCCTAGGAAATCTACTTCATGTTTTCCGACTTCCATTTTCTTTAAACTAGGTTTCAAGCCTGCCTTAGCCAATCTGTCTAATGTCTGATCTAACACCCTTAGGTGTTCTTCCTCCGTGGAGGAACTGATTAAAATATCATCAATATACACCGTTACCGGTATCCCTGATAATATATCCAGAATAACTGCCTGAAAATGACTTCCTGAGTTCTTAAAACCTTGAGGAAGAACTTTATGAATAAACTGTTCACCTTTATACGTAAAAGCAGTTTTCTTTTGGCTGTCTAGTGCTAACGGTATGCTCCAATACCCATTAGCTAAGTCGAGCTTCGACAGCCATTCCTTGTCTCTGCCTATATCTCCGCTTGTTTCACTACAGTTTATTAAATATCTTGTGTCGGGTACAGTAACTTTATTTAAAGCCTTAAAATTGGTTACTAACCTCCAAGTCCATCCTGTTTGAACCGCCTGTATTGGCGCATTCAAAAGCCTGTTCATTTTTCCTAATCTCCTGATCACTCCTTGATCAGTTAATTCTTTAATAGTTTCTCCGATTTCTGCTTCGGCTGCACTATTAATTCTGTATTGTCTCTGTGGGGGAGGAATTCCCCCTTCAATTACATGTTCATATTTTTTATCTACCTTTCCACAGTCATTTTTACTTTGTGCGTAACAGTTAGAATGTCTCCGCAAAATCCTCTCTAGTTCCTTTTTATTGCTCAATTCTGATTCTTCTACTAATCTATTTATTTCTTTGTTTTTGTCAACAATACCAATTTTTCCTATTTTTACCAGATCACTGGGACAGAGTAAATTCTAATTTCCAATTATCACTGTGATTTCATTTTTTCTCCACACATTCTTATTTTTGGTATTACCTTCATAATCCTCTACTGTGGCCGTATTTAATAATTCATCATGCTTTTCTGATTGTTTAATCACACTAATATCGGCTCCTGTATCAACGCGGAACGTTGTCTCATCATAAATTTTGAACAATTTCTTATTTACCTCTTTTGTTTTTGATAGAGCACGTTTCAACGGAGCCGCGAGTCCCTATGCGTCAGCCGACTCAGTAGCTTTCTTCCTACCTCGCTTAGGTTTTACTCTAATTTCCTCCATTCTTCCCTTCTCGTGATCTTGATGGTTATCCAGTCTGACTCTACCTACTCTGGTTTCTGACCTATTTCGTCCTCTCTCGGACACTATTCACGCTCGTTCCTCTGCGCTTAATTTTTCCCTTTCCCTTAAAATCACCTTTACCCCTCGCGCCTTCTGCTCGTTTGGTTCGCGGCCGTGACTGGTTTCTAAACCCTTTTCCTCCTCGAGGAGGAGGTCTGGATCTATCTCTGGGCGTCCTCTCTTCCCCTTTATTCGCTCTATGGTCCGTTTTACGGTCACGGCGCGGGGAGTGTCGACGCTCCATTTCATAGCGATTATACGGCTTTCTTTTGCGACCCGATTTACGGGGTTGATCTTTATACTGGGGAGGTCTATTATGTGCTTTTTCTTTATCTGTATTGATTATTTCTGACTTTCTGTCAAAACGAATTAATGCTTTCTCTAATTCTTCGGGGGATGTTTCTGGGCCATATAAAAGGAATTCTCTTGCGCCCTGTAAAGCATTATTTTTCACTCCTTGAAAAATATGTCGTAAAATTCCTTCCACACCTTTCTCTGCCATGTCTTGACAAGCTGCCAAAGCCCCTATTGATCTCCATTTTACCTCAAATTGCTCTTGCTCTAAATCCTCTTTATTAGTCGGAACTAACCCTTCCAAGGTTCTAGCTAATTTGATACCCCCCTGAAGACCGAATTCAGCTAATATATGGGAATCAATTGATTCTCCTGAAACTTTCATCCGTTCTCCATAACGAACTAATTCTCTAACCTTCCCTTTTACGGTGGTATTTTTTAACCTAACTTCTCGCAACAATTTAATCTCATGTTCCCTTTTCATTAGTTCTTCTAATGTTGTATTAGACACTGACACTCTCGCTTCGTTTTGTCGCGGGGAAGACACCTGTCCAAATAGTAAGCTGGGTCTCTTTTGACCTGGCGTTCCCAAATGTAAAGCTTCTAAGTGCTGATTTAGCTCGGTACATTCGCGCGGTCGGTCTGCTTCGACTTCTGGAACATATTCAAACTCGGGAGCTGGAGTTTCAAACCTCAGCCTTCTAGGCCTCTGCGCAGCGCGCTCGATCACGGGCGTCCCCCTTCTCGGCGGCCTCTCCATAAATAGTTCTTCATATTCTGAATCTCCCTCATCTCCACTGTCCGGTTCATTTTCTGAATCGCCCCTTTCTGGCCCCGGATCTGAATAATATTCCTCAAACGCAGCACTACCTACAGCGTTTCTGATCAACCTTTCTAATGCAGCTTTACTTACTAAATCTTTTTGAGCTAATATCGCTCGTTTAGCACGTTGGGTTAAGGACGTATCCGCTAGGGTTTCAATCGCATCTCCTCCGTTTAATATACTCCACACCTGCCCGCAGGTGATTCCTGGAGCATACTCGCGATCCCATTCATCGTGTCTGTCTAAATTAGTTTCTCGCTTTCTCGCGTTTGCATGCGTTGGCCTGTAAACCCCTTTACCGAGTTTAAATGTTTCAAACGTATTTCCGTGTTTTAACTTGGGGAACGGATTTTCTATTGCATCCTTTTTTCCCTTAGAAGTCCCTGTCCGCCTTAAAATTGGCCATTCTGGACAGGGCTCCTCTCTCACCTCGGATACATTTCCAGGACCGGCGGCAGCTCTCTGACCGAATCCGCCTTCGCCTGCTGTCTCATCCTGATTCACTGTTGCGGTTATAGCTTCTAATACTCGGACGTCTGGGTGACAGATCATCCACATTTTTGGCTAATCCACTGCCCTAGTTTTTCTAACTAACGCATTAACTAACGCTGCCCCCATTTTAATATCATCGAATCCAAAAATTCCTCCTGATATTATAGGCATAGCTATTACGCGGTAATTATTTTCCCTTGCGAGCTGGCATATATTGTCTATCAGAGTATCTAACGTAACGATCGCCGTTAATTCTTCTGCAATATTAACTTTCTGCCCTCTTTCATGCCCTATAGCATGTATTACCGGTTTTCCGTTTGGTCCACCTAATTTTTGCTAAATCGCATCGCCGGGTTTAATAAGACTTTTTCTCCGCTGTAATATTTTATCTGATTCAGCCTGGAACCTCGGTCCAGCTGTTTCACTAAGGGCTGCGGCTACCCCACCTCCGTGGTATAAACCTTTACTGGCCGCATTTACTAAAACGCAAGACTCTTCTTCACGCTCTAATCGCCCTTCTTTCAGAATAATTACATTAGTCCCTCTTCCAAAATATGCCCTATACAATTCTTCGTTTCCTAACGCGAATTCATCTTCTGGGCTCTCGGGGTTGAACAGCGGTGGAGCACTTGGATCTAAAGCGCATTCACCTACCCCTCTCTGGGGTGTGAAACTAGGAGCTATGGATCCTCTCTCGGACCCTTCTCCCATATCGAACTCCTCAAACGAGCTCCAACTTTTCGTGGGGATGTTAATTTGATTTCCCCCACCGGATTCATCAAAGACTCGGACCTTCGGAAACCCATCTTTCCCTCCTCTACTTGAGTATATAAAAGATGGAATCTCCGCTCCTTCTAACACCCTTATATTCACTACGGGTGCAATCGCCCTGATTTCCTCCCATGGTAACTGACCAGATCCGCATCTGTAATGCGTGGGATCAATCCAGTCCAGCTTACCGCCCAAATCCTGCTGGATAAGGGATATTGTTGCCATCATTGCCATAATTCACCCTGAATTATTTTTAGCTCTTCTGATCTAACAACAATATTCACAATCCTTGAGTTATGTTTCAGGTCTTTCGTAAGCTTTCATAAGCGCGTAAACAAAAAACTCCAAAGAATCGTCTTTGTGGAAATAGTCTGTGGGGGCTTTCTTACATTCGCATAACTGTTATCCCTGAACGTTAATCCCTACTTCAATTCGAGCCCCACGTTGGGCGCCATGTTGTATTTTTATACCGGTCAGAAACCCCAAAAATCTTCATATCACATCTCAGTCATCCCCTAGCAATAAAACCGTATTAAAACCGCTATATTACCCGTTGTCCGGATGGCGATGATTTGATGGTTCAGGATTCCTGGCCCCGGTGTCCGTACCCGCTCAGTCAGGTCCGTGCTTCGAGGCTCGATCAGAATGATATTCAGGTTCAGATAACAGGTTGATGTAAAGTAATTACTCAGAGGCTTATTTTAATAAAAGGATTACGAATCACCATAGCAATGGTTTCGTTTTATTAAGAATAATACTAACTCATAAGCAAAATACAAAACACAACAGCGAATGGCTTCACCACGCAGGAACGGCCCCATCTGAGCTTCTGTCCAAAGCTTTTATAATACTGCAACTCATTTGCATTTATCATAAAAACACGTCCCACCTGCTTCCTTTCTCGCCTCTTGTTTATACAGGCGTACGTGTGCCCTTTGTCCTAAAAACCCAGACACGACCTAATCACACGTTTCCATCTTCACAGGAAAAACATCACCTACTCCGCAAATATAACACTTCCACTTCCCTTTTCAATATATAGACAGGGACATGTTTTTCCTAACACGTTTGAGCTAATCACACATTTCAAACCGCATATATCACACTTAATATTCAGTGTAAGCAACACCTAAGTTATTTCAGTAGAAGATTCCATTCTGCATCGTACGTGCAAAATGCAGCCCTCTATCTGACCCTTCTCAGCTAAGCATTTCCTGCCCTCTTAGGCAACAGCTAAAACTCATAAAAACAGCAGACATCTCCTTCTCGTACAAAAGCTAAAGATAACAGTTAAAACACACCATAATACATCATCATAAATCTTAACTTTTCTAGAGATGTAAATCAGAAGAATGAAGTTGTAAATTATTCAATTCATTGCCTACACATTGTACATCTAAAACATGTCCATGCATGTTAATCATTCCCTTATACAACTTCATCATTTTCTTATGATTAGATTCTTGTTTACGCATCAATGAAACAATCTTCTTGATCTGGTTGATTATCTTTTGATGATCCATCTCTCTTCTTCGCCCGCTTGCGTCGCTCCGCTTTCCGTCTCTTTTGGATTTCCCGGAATGTTTTCCTTTGGATGCTTTCTACAATAAGATCATCAAAATGAATCTCTAATTTTCCGGATACATTTTCCGGATTGCCTAGTGGAAACTGATTAGGAAATGTCACACCTACAGGGCGACCAGACATGACAGATAACAAGCCGCTCTGATTATTCTCATTGCAGAATGTGATCGGGGATATATTCACACGTTATAGAAACAAAAATTATTGTGTATAAAATCGGAATTTAAGATAGAAAATAGACGATAAATAATTGGCTTGACGGAGATTCAATTCAGAACATGCGTCAGCGACATATCTTTACATATCTATATTATTTAAACTTCATCTCTTGCCCAAAACTCAGCTCAGTTAAACAGGCGATGTGTTAAAGATGTAGGCTACGGGGTAGCTGTGGGTGCTGATGCCAATAAATTATATTTAGGCTATGAGAAAATAATAACTTGTATTTCTTGCCTATGTTGCCAAATTTATGCCTACACAAAAGCCCTGTCAATAGGCTCTGCCCCAGTACGGGCTATTCATTAGCCATTTGTTAGTCTGGTTGTTTGATGAGAAAGTGATGAAATATACTTGCAATAAACAATTTACAATATACAGGACTGTTTTCTGCTGCACAGAACTGCAGAAAAACTAATGATGGCACGGTGTAATGTTTGGTTGACCAATCAGCGGAAAGGAGCCTTTTATTCCCCCCCACATGCAGAGATTGACACTTCAAGCTGTTTATCTTTTTTCTAGCCCTGAACAGTAAAAACGTCAAATCAAGCATACTTCTTGTTTTTTTAATCTTTGGGAAAAATTAAAAAAGGAACCATTTTTAGTCTTACTTAAAAATGTTGAGCAATTGGGTTCAAGGTTCTTTATTATTCATCACATACACAATCATACAGGGTATAATCAGTAGTGAAATGTAAGTCAGGTCAGGTCCGCTCAATGGACAGTGCAAAAAAATAAAATACAATAAAATAAATAACATAAAAAGCAATAAAACAATGAAACATAACACAAGAGAATATATATTAATATAGGTGAGAATGAAAATAGGAACAAATAATAAAATTAAATAAGGAGTAACATGTGCAATGAGATAAAATGTGCAATACAGTATACTGTGGATTAATACATATTAATATAAACACGGATGTGCAAGAGAATGTGCAAATAGGTTGTACCGGGTATGTACATGTAGCAGCAGTGTGGATGATGGAGAATAATGGATGTGTTTACAGTTTATTAAATTGAGTCCTGTAGATGTTATGATGTTATGATGTTGAATGATGTTTGAATTGAATTCAAAAATAATAAATAAAGTTAAATAAAAAAGATTGCAAGTGACGTCATTAGCAGAACCGCAACTGAAAGTGTAAGTCTGCAGCCAGATCCTGCTGCATGAAGCTGTGGCCGGAAGGGGATGTGTGTGGGGGCGGTAGATTTGATTTCAGCCTTATATGGTGCCACAATAGCAAACAGCATTGTGAAGGTTACTTTGTGAGGTAAGTTATCTTCAGTTATCTTCAGATGACAAAAGAACCAAATATAATATGTACATGTGAGACTGGAGCACAAAAGCAGTCATAAGCAGCACAGGTATATTTGTAGCAATAGCCAATAATACATTGTATGGGTCAAAATTATACATTTGTATTTTATACGAAAAATCATTATGATATTAAGATCATGTTCCATGAAGATATTTGTACTGTAAATATATCAAAACTTAATATTTGATTAGTAATATGCATTACTAAAAACTTCATTTGAACAACGTTAAAGGTGATTTTCTCAATATTTAGATTTTTTTGCACCCTCAGATTCCAGATTTTCAAATATTGTCCAATCATAACAAACCATACATCAATGGAAATATTATTTATTCAGCTTTCAGATGATGCATAAATCTAATTTTCGAAAAATTTACGCTTATGACTGGTTTTGTGGTCCAGGGAACACTTGTTTTCGGTTCAATTTTAAAGACAGAGCAGCAAAATAATTAAGATGCATATGATTAACAATTCCATGTTGCAAAATAGAATATTTTCCAAAATTTAGGATTTCTACCATTTTTTACAGGTATTAGATATCATATATAATTCAAAACGAGAAATATTACAATCTCCTCCCTTCATTTCAAGTGAGGGGACAGAAATGTAATATATATGTGTATGTATATATAACATTACAATATAACATGTCTGTAATATATATATATAACCTTTTAGTCAAAAGGTTTTGAACAGTAAGATTTGTAATGTTTTTATAAAGGTCTCTTCTGCTCAAGCCTGCATTTATTTGATCCAAAATACAGTTTTACTACAACTGCTTTCTATTTGAATATATTGTAAAATATAATTTATTTCTGTGATCACATCTGTATTTTCAGCAACATTACTGCAGTCTTCAGTGTCAGATGATCTTCAAAAATCATGATAATATGCTGAATAATATTTGCTGCTCAAGATTTTTTAATTATTATTATCATAAACAGTTGAGTACATTTTTTCAGGTTTCTTTGATGAATAGACGTTTATCAGAATTTGTCTGAAATAAAAAGCTTTAGTGACATTATACGCTATTCCATTCAAAAGCTTAGAATCAGTATAATTAATATTTGTATTGTATTGTATTTTATTGTATTTTGGAAATTAATTATAGAAATTAATACTTTTATTTAGCAAGGATGCTTTAAATTCATCAAAAGTGATGATAAAAACATTTATAATGTTACAAATATTTAAATTTCAGATAGATGCTGATAAACATTCTATTCATCGAAGAAACCTGAAATAATTCTACTTGGCTGTTTTCAACATCATAATAATAAATGTTTTTTTAGAATATCACAATCAGAATATTAGAATGATTTCTGACGGATCGTGTGGATGGAGAAACGATGCTACAAATTCAGCTTTGAAATCACAATAAATTACATTTAAAATATATTAAAATAGAAAACAGTTATTTTCAATAGTGAACATGTTTCAGAATTGTACTGTTTTGCTGTAGCAGTTCCCTATCAGTCAGTCACGTTCGACGTAACGTCAGAGTGACTGACTAATGGGATCTCGCCGGAGAGCCCAATCACCTTGAGTGTTAACAAAACAAGCCAATGACGGTTGGCGTGCGTGTTTCGCGCGCACTCCGCCCCACGGTGCGGGTATAAAAGGAGAGCGTGCAAAAGCACATCAGCATCAGCTTTTCGGGCCGAGCCATTGCAAGTCTCCAGAGTGTTATCGCAAGGCGAGTCTCACAGAAGGCGTTGGTGTTACGTAGCGGCCAGCGAGGTCGCTGTCAATGCTGCTTTTCTTTGCGGATCACGCTGCTACCTCCCTCGGCGCTTCAGCGCTCCTAAAGAGAATTTCACAAAGAGCAATCTAAAAGAGCTCCACAGTGGCGGGCGTCTTTTTAAAGATGGCTTCCGCTCGTGCGTTTCTGGATGTGGTTTCCTGACTTCATCTGATGGTCACGATCGCTGCCCCTCGTGCTTGGGCTTTAGGCACGCTGAGGCAGCGGGGATGAGTCATGTTCTCACTGCGGGAACATGACCATGGCGATGCGCTCCAGATACCTCCTCGCTGACGGGGGGTATCCCCTTGCTCTGCCCGTTCTAGTTCCTCCGGCCGGAGGACTACTTGACTCAGGGCCAGGGTGATTTGAGGATCACAGTGAGAGCTTCCCGTCGATGCACGTCTCGCGGGCCTCTCACTCGAACTGTCGCACCGTCTGGGGTTCCCGGATGAGTATCGGGGTCCTCGGACAGGCGGGCCCAGCATCTCATTCGGTGCCGCAGCAGATGGCGGGATATCGATCACCGCATCGGGGATGAGCTAGGTTCTGGAGAGGATGATTCGCTGCCTCCGTCAGGAAGAGTAGCGTTGCGAGTCAGATCCAGAACTGACCGCTATGCTTTCGGGCCGCTGAGAGCATCGGGCTGCACTATAGCGTCCGCCTTCTCCCGGCCTTCGAGGCTGGACGATTGGTTCCTGGGGGCGAGCCGGCAACCGCCCCGGTTCCGTTCTTCCGGAAGTGCATGAGGAGGTGACTAGGGTCTTGGAAGGCACCTTTCTGCCGAAACAGGCCTAGTGCCTCCTCCGTCCTCACCACCCTCGGCGGCGGAGCGGCCCAAGGGTATGTGGAGGTCCCCCAGTCAGCGCCATTGCCATGCAGCTTTGCCCGCAAGGCGCTGCCGCCTGGAGGGTAATCCACGCCTTCCGTCCAGGGCCTGTAAGTTCTCGTCCGCTCTACGGCCAAGGCTTGCGGTGCTGCTGGACAGGCTTCCGCCCTGCCGCCATGGCCCTCCTGCAGGTCCACCAGGCCAAGGCGTTGAAACAGCTGCACGAGGGTGATGCTGACCCAGGTGTGTTGCAGGAACTGCGCAGCGACGGACCTCGCACTAAGGGCGACGAAAGTCACGCGGGCCCTGGGTCAGGCGATGTCCACATTAGTGGTCCAGGAGCGCCACCTGTGGCTGACCTTGGCGGATATGAGGAGTCTGACAAGCACCGCTTCCTGGACTCCCGATCTCCCAGGCCGGCCTATTCGGCGAAGCGGTGGAGGACTTTGCCCCGGGTCAGTGGTACACAAAAACTTCAATAAAGAGCAGTTTCCTTTTCCTCCGGGTCCCAAGAGGCGAGGATGGCAGTGTCACGAGACCTCGTCTCACACTCCCCTCTCTCTCCAGTGGCCAGCAGGGTCCGGTCCGAGGAGACGCCTTCTCCCGCATCCCCTGCCCAAATAAGGAGCCAGGTCAGTGTCACACACACTCAGACCCCACTTGAGGCACTGCCTTCGAGTCGGGCCCCTGTGCTCCATTTCCCTGCCCCACCGTGGGTACATCAGTGACTCCTGGTCCCCGCTTGTACGGTCCCTGGGGGCCTGGCTAGAGCTCCCAGGCCGTCTCGCTGGCTCCTGAGGACTATCAGACTCGGCTCAGCGATTCAGTTCGCCAGGCGTCCCCAAGTTCAGGGGCATTCGGTTCACCTCAGTGTTGAGCAAGGATGCCCCTGTCTTGCGAAGTCGCGGTCCTACTGGACTCAGCCGCTATCGGATTGCGGATTGCTTCATATGAGACCGCTTCAGCGTTGGCTTCACGACCCGAGTCCCGAGATGGGCATGGCGCCACGGCACATACCGGGTCTTCAGCCCATGGTCGGACCTTGCCTTTCGGGCAGGAGTTCCCCTAGAGCAAGTATCCAGGCATGTTGTTGTTTCAACAGACGCCTCTGCCACGGGCTGGGGGCCATGTGCGCACGCAGCGGGCTCTGGACAGGGCCCCAGCTGCAGTGGCATATCAATTGCCTCGAGTTGCTGGCAGTATGGCTTGCTCTGCGCGCTTCAGAACGCTGCTACACGAAGCATATACTGGTCGCTCCGGACAACACTGCGACCGTTGCGTACATCAACCACCAGGGCGGTCGCTCCTCGCTCGCATGTCGCAACTCGCCCGCCATCTCCTCCTTTGGGTCAGAAGCATCTGAGGTCGGCGCCGTTCATGTCCCAAGGCGAGCTCAATCGTGCGTGCAGCCGACGAGCTCTCCGTCAGCACGCCCTTCCGGGAGAATGGCGACTCCACCCGGTACTCCAGCTGATTTGGAGATGCTTGGGACGCTCAGGTGAACCTGTTTGCCTCCCGGACCGTCTCACTGCCAGTTGTTTTCTCCCTGTCCGAGGGGACCCTCTCGATGCGGATGCTTGGCATGGCTGGCCTCGGGGCTTACGCAAATAGCTTCGCCCCAGCCTTCTCTTCTCGCACAGACCCTGTGCAAGGTCAGGGAGGACGCAAGTCCTGTTGGTGGCGCCTTACAATCGGACTTGGTTCCCAGAACTGATGCTCTCGCGACAGCCTCCTTGGCAAATTCCTCTGAGGAGGGATCTACTTTCTCAGAGAGGCACCTCTGGCACCAAGAAAGCAGCGCCCAGACTTGTGGAACCTCCACGTATGGTCCTTGGGCGGGGCGGAGGTTCTAAGTGGGCTACCTCCAGCGGTAGTAAACACTATCACTTCTGCCAGGGCTCGGTCTACGAGAAAAGCTTACAGGCTGAAGTGGAACCTGTTAAATCAATTGGTGTTCTCCCGCGGGAGGACCCCGTAGATGCCCGATCGCAGTCGTGCTTTCTTTCCTGCAGGATGGGTTGGAGGCGAAGGCTGTCTCCCTCCACCCTCAAAGTGTATGTCGCCGCTATTGTGCGCACATCACGATGCAGTAGGCAGTAAGTCTCTGGGGAAACACGACCTGGTCATCAGGTTCCTCAGAGGGGCAAGGAGGCTAAATCCTCCGCCCTCACCTGGTACCCTCTTGGGATCTCCCCTCGGTCCTGTCGGCCTTGAGGGGCCCCTTTGAGCCTCTGCAGTCAGTAGAGCTTAAGTTTCTGTCTCTGAAGACAGTGCTCCTCTCGGCATTGGCCACAGTCAAGAGGGTAGGGGACCTGCAAGCATTTTCGATGACGATTAGGTGGCCTAGAATTCGGACGGCTGACTCTCACGTTGTCCTGAGACCCGGCCTGGATATGTGCCCAAAGTTCCCACCATGCCCTTCAGGGACCAGGTGGTGAACTTGCAAGCGCTGCCCGGGAGGAGGCAGACCCAGCCATTGCTCTGCTCTGTCCCGTCGTGCCTTGCGCATCTATGTGGACCGCACGCAGAGCTTCAGGACCTCAGACCAGCTCTTTGTCTGCTTGGGAGGACAGCAGAAGGGAAGAGCTGTCTCCAAACAAAGACTCGCCCACTGGATAGTGGAGGCTATAGTCTTGGCCTATCAGGGGCGCTTACCGTGCCCCTTGGTGTGAGAGCACACTCTACGAGAGGCGTTGCTTCCTCTTGGGCTTTGGCGAGGCGCCTCAATAGCAGACATTTGTAAAGCTGCCGGCTGGGCGACACCTAATACGCTTTGCGAGGTTTTACAATCTCCGTATAGAGCCAGTGTCCTCCCGTGTACTTGTCTCGGATGGCCAGTAACACTGGAACCCGCCGGTGTCAATCACGCTTGCTGCGCCATTCCCCTCTACGGACCGGATACGTGTGCCCTGTTGCTTCTCAGTTCAGTTCCCCACGGCGAACCCTGTTGAAGTTCCTCCGCACCCTCGGCAGTCAGGTGTGGCGGAGCACCAGACGCCAGGTCCAGTACTCACGCTGCCCAAGGTCAACCCTTGTGCTGGGCTAGGTGCCCATGTGTAGTGATTCCCTTGATGATCCCACATGTCCCCTGGTGAGCCCGTGTCTTCCCTGGCAGAACCCTCTGCCTTCTCTGCTGTGTAGCTGTGTACCCTCTGCTGTGTACCCCAGGCGGGCTGGGTCTACCTCAGAGACTCCCGTATGTGGTACTGCCCTTGGCCAGTCCATACGTGTAATCTCCACATGATACCTCCTTATGCGGGATGTGGCTCCGTAGCGTTCCCCCTACTTGGGGTACGCTTTCCCAGTGTTATTCTACCCACTGAGCGGAACAGCAGTGCGGTTATCTCTGCCTAAACCCTGTCCTATCATCCATCCCAACTGGTGTGGGGGGACTTGCCGGCTTCTGCAGAGCACTGGAGGGGGTCAGCAATAGTGGCGTTTTCCAAGGGATCCCATTAGTCAGTCACTCTGACGTTACGTCGAACGTGACTGCCTGATAACGTCTCGGTTACTTGCGTAACCCCGTTCCCTGAAGGAGGAACGGAGGCGTAACGTCCCATCGCCATAGTTGCTGTACCACCGCTGTACGGCGGGGCACACAGTCTCGGCTCCTCAGCGAAAACGATGTGATTGGCGTTTGCGCTCTCCTTTATACAGCGGCGAATCTTGGCGATGGCGAAACACGCATGCCAACTGTCATTGGCTTGTTTTGTTAACACTCGAAGGTGATTGGGCTCTCGGCGAGATCCCATTAGTCAGTCACTCTGACGTTACGTCTCGTTCCCTCCTCCTTCAGGGGAGCAGGGGTTACGCAAGTAACCGAGGGCGTTCTGAGCAAAAGATATTTCTTTAAAAAACATTACAAATCTTACCGTTCAAAAACGTTTGACTGGTTGTGTACAGGCAGCTTTAATTCTTCTCACATTTCTAGCTTTCAAAAATAATAAATAAGATTGCATTAAATAAAGATAGCAAGTGACCTCATTAGCAGAACCGCAGTGGAAAGTACAAGTCTGCAACCAGATCCTGTTGCATGAAGTTGCGGGCGGGGGGGAGGGGGTGAACTTTAAAGCACTTTATCATATATGTTGTTTAATGTTTGTGGTGTTTGTAAAATGTGAAAGATGTGATAACTCATAACACTGCAAACCTAGTCTACCTATGGGTACAAATAAAGTGAACCTGAACTAATATGCATAGCTAAGAACGTCTCAGGTTACGTATGTAACCATGGTTCCCCGAGTGGGGAACGAGACACTGCGTCCCCTAGGAGTTGCTATGGGAATCGCCATCAGTGTGACCCGTGTATGAAGCATACATATATAAAACATCACCTGTTGGCCGGCGACAGCCCATGACGTCACTACCGGTGCGACCACAATATAAGGGGCGCTGGGAGAATACATCATCCACTTCTTCGTCTGAAGCTTGCGTCCGAAGCATGGCACACAGCCTGGGGCGCGTGTCGTTCCCCACTCGGGAATCATGGTTACATCATAACCTGAGACGTTCCCATTCATGGGAACTTCGAACTGCGTCCCCTAGGGGTCGCTATGGGGAACAATATACCCACACCACCATGCTGAGGGGAGCGCAAGCCAATTTCATGCAAAAGGCGAGCACTAAGCCAACTCTACCAGGCTAAGGGAGTTGTCCCTGGGACGGTTGATGGCTGTCAGTGACATTATCCCCTTCGGCCAAAGACCCGAGCTGCATACCCTGCCCAGGGTAGAGCTCAAAGGCTTGAAATCAGAGAAAGATTCCTTTAAGGGGATATGGCCAAGCACCTAGTGGTAGAAACTAGGTCCTGGCCAGTCACCCAGGGGCTACCGCTTGCTCTGCACGAGCTTGCTGAGGGAAATGTCTCAACAGACCCTTTGGTAGCGACACACTGTTAAAATCCAAAAAGTTGGGACAAAGAGGTAGAGTGGAGCCCAAGGCACAAACCGGGGCCTGAACAACTCAAAGAAAGAGCACGAAGCTACAGCGTGTAACCCTACCGTACAGATTTTTAGAAAGAACGCAGAACACTTGATGTGCGATCTTACCACTGGGTGGATTTTAGAAAGTGCACAGAGCCTTAGCGTGTGCACTTACCATAACATGGATTTGGCAACATTCTATGACAGCCCTCAGAATGAGAGGGAACTCAGACGCTCAGAAGGGAGCGGCATGCTCATAGATGACCCTCTAAGGTGAGGGGAGCAATGCTAGCTCTACCAACGAGGAGCTCTGGAGAGCGGAGATCTAATTCCTCAGAATGAGAGGGAACTCAGACGCTCAGAAGGGAACAGCATGCTCATAGGTGACCCTCTAAGGTGAGGGGAGCAATGCTAGCTCTACAAACAATACTCAGAAGGGAGCGGCATGCTCATAGGTGACCCCCTATGGTGAGGGGAGCAATGCTAGCTCGACCAACAAGGAGAGTGACTTATCACAGAGCTCTGGGGAGCAGAGAACTCATTCCTCAGAATGAGAGGGAACTCAGATGCTCAGAAGGGAGCAGCATGCTCATAGGTGACCCTCTAAGGTAAAGGGAGCATTACTAGCTCTACCACTGTGCTGGGGACCTGATGACCAAGGAAGCTCTCACAGAGACTTATGACTTGGTCATATGACCCAGGAGTAATCACTGCGATAACCTTAGAAATGGATCGTACTTATCCATTGGTTCCTGCGCATGAGATCAGTCCCGGAGCTAAGTCCGAAGAGTCAGACGGTCCGGACCGTCAGTAAGGTAGTTTCTAGGAAACATAGAACTGAACCTAAACATCATAAGTCCAGTATAGGGACTTCAATGTTAAGCGCAGGAAGTTTCCACCTAACCTCGGTCAGGTAGAGTTAATGGTGGTTGCAGGGGAATTAGAGAGGGGAAGATGAGGACAAATGCCCCCGAGGGAAGGGAGTAGATGTTCAAGTCTTACTCTGGTCCGGATGAGAGTGTTGTTTAGAACGCTTCGTCTGGAACACCTCCCTCAGGTCTTGCCTCTCTTTGACCTTGAGTAGCGACACTAGCCTTCTGTGCCCATCTCTGATCCCCAGACCGAGATGGGCTAGGACCCCTGGTTGTTCGGGCTCAGACCTGGACTTTTTAGAAAACCCTTATCCAGGTCTTTCAGCAGATCAGTCTGGTACGCCTGAAGCACCACCATAGTGTGCAACGAAGCGACGGTCTGACCTGCTGTTGCATATGCCCTGCCATTTAAGCAAGATTCAGGGGCTTAGATGGCAAGGAGGGAGCCTTGAGAGAGGATGTCTCGCCCACAGAGAGATAGCTGGCTATCATCTGTTGCAAGTGGACATCCCCTCATAGCCATTTTCACGCATCCCCTCAATGTCAGCATAACTAGTATGCTGAAACCTATGAATACGAGAAAATTTGCTTTTTACACTCCTTCTCACCCTCCACATGGAGATTTAGGAAGAAAAGAAGGCTCGCTCGAGCTGGGGGTTTATGGCCAGAAAGATTATTTTATGGTCCATAACCTCCAATAACTCGTCATATGCAGTGCAGGAGGATTGAGAGAGGTTCAGTCTCAACTTCCTCACCCTCAAACATCTCCTGCTCTTCCTGGGCATAACCCAGCAGAGCACTAGCCGCTGAATCTGATGATGTCAGAAGATCGCATCATCAAATCAATCCAGCTCACTCTCGTTCTCGGCCGGGCGACGAAAGGCGGTCCTCTCTAACTCATCGGCCAGATCCAACTGTGAACCCCACGATTTAATTCACCTCCGTGCCTCGGCAGCGGTGGGTCCCAGTCAGCGGGAAGCAGAGGCTGCTCCTCTTTCCTCGAAAAGAGATGGACGGATGAGGCGGAGCTTTCATAGAAAAAGCTCACACTGCATGAATTTTCCCCTCAAGGACATCGCGGCGTGCCCCTTCAAAGACGCCAAAGATTGTGTGTGTCATCGGGTGTCAAATAACTAAATATTATCCTATCATAACAAACCATACATCAAGGGAAAGCTTATTTATTCAGCTCTCAGATGATGTATATATCTCAGTAAAAAAAAACTGACCCCTATGACTGATTTTGTGCTCCAGGGTATTTATGATCATATACAGTAAACAAGCGAGAAAACGAGAGACATTACAATCTCCTCACTTAACAAACATACATAGCAGTCATCGCAGTCTTACAAGTTTTGCTTAAAGTTGTACTTCAAATTCAACCACGAATATCATGCCACTTGTGTTCTGTTCTGTGGTTCTGTGTGATTTAAACACTAGCATTTTAAGTAATTTCCTTCATATAAACATGCATGCGTGTAACCAATCAAATGGAATTTAATATCAAAAGCATTATCATAAATGTGCAAGCAGAAAATAAACGAAGCTATTCTGCTAACATTGTGCTTTTTATTGGCCTTTTTTGACGGTTCTGCTATTCAGAGAAGGACTGATTGGAAATCATATATGTACACATCATGCAGAATTTGTTCCGTTATATTACTACACTGAGGATTTTTTAATAGTGAGAAGTTAACTCTGGTAGCATCAAGTGGAAATGTTTATGTTAATCTTGTACATGATCCCTTCAAAACAAAACAAACCAGGCTGAAAACGTCACTTTTAAACCCTTTTCTCATCCTAAAAAACAGAGCACTGCATAATGGAAGATTGGCCATTTCTAATTATTCTAATTATTACAAGTCCCCCCCCAAGTGTCTATGGAGGTTTGAATGCATTTGGATAAATTGCTTGTTGTTTTGTTACAGATCACTGCTTCCTGTTCAGTTCTAATGGAAGACACAATGGATTTATATTCAGTTGAATATCATTATAATTATTATGATTTAGAAAATTTAACTGGAGACATCCATGAGAATGAAGAGCACTTACACCCTGGATACTGCAGGGAAGCAGCATGTGTAATCCCAGTGATCTTTAATGTGATCATATTCCTTCTTGGCATCACTGGAAATGGTGCGGTGATCTGGATTACTGGTTTTAAGATGAAGAAGTCAGTGAACACCACCTGGTACCTGAGTCTGGCTCTGTCAGACTTCATTTACTGCGCTACTCTTCCTTTCACCATTGACTACATAGTGAAGGAAAGCTGGAGCTTTGGGCTCTTCATGTGCAAGTTCAACTCTTTTGTTATGACCCTCAATATATACAGCAGCATTTTCATCCTGGCCATCATTAGTGTGGATCGCTGCATCACAGTCAAGTTCCCCGTCTGGGCCCAGAATCAGCACACTGTAAAGAAAGCTTCTATAGCTGTTGTGTTGGCTTGGATTGTGTCTGCTTTGCTTAGCATTCCATCTGCCAAATTCAGAGAGATTGTAACTTTAAGATCAACAGACATCTGCTATAGCAACCATGAGAATCACTACAAAACCATTGTGTTCCTGCTCTTTACTTTTGGGCTTTTGATTCCATTCCTGACCATCTTCACCTGTTACTTCATCCTGATCCGTACACTTAGAGCAAACCAAATGTCCATATTCACCAAGCCCTTCAAGATCATGACATTACTGATCGCAGCTTTTTTCATCTGTTGGTTGCCATTTCAAATAGTATCTGTTTTAAGCTTGGACATCTCTCAACACAGCTATGCCTTTTACAGAGCCTTACAAGTGTCCGAGATTCTCGCCAGTGCAAACAGCTTTCTAAACCCGTTCATCTATGCATTCATGGCCGGAGACTTAAATAAGAAATGGTATTCCTTTCTGTCGAAAATTGAGAGTGCCATCGATGAGGAGACCCAAAGTGATTTCAGAGCAACTGCAACCAATTCTGAGGATAACGGACTTTCCAACGCTGTCTGAAATTATAACACGAGCCATGTACTAAAGATATCTCTCGTTATTCTCTTCTGATTGGAGAATGCTGGCCTATAGACATAACTTGGCATTAATAATCTGTGCATTTGTTTTGTTTGGAAATTGAATAACGGTTCAGTAAAAGGTACTTTACAAGTCATTGTGTATTGTCAAATTATTTTTTTTTTATTGCGACTGCTGTTAAATATTTACTCTTTTTATCTTACCATTTGTGTTATTGATTAGATAACATAAATATATATGGGGGGTTAATAATATGGGGTTTTTGAATACATGGATTAAACATCATTTTGGTAAGATCAACAAATGTTTTCATGCTCCACATCTCTCTTATTGTTTTGCTAACATGCCTTCATAAAAATATAATAAAAATTATGTTCTAACCATTCTGATTCATTAAGTGCTTGTAATTATTTTAAATATTTAATATGCCTGTAAATTAAATCCATACACAATACATTCACTTCAGCTTTATTTGGTTTTGATATGGTAAACATTATGTGATACTTCCTATCTTTCAATACTTAAAAGCATTACAAATATACATTTGCATGTATTTGGTAGTTTATGCTTAATTTTGTGTTCATAGATTTATAGACCCAATTTGCAGTTTTCATTTAAAAAATAAACAATGCAATACAAAATACTTTCCAGCACTAAATTACATTTACATTTAGCAAATGCTTTTATCCAAAGTGACTTACAAATGAAGACAATAGAAGCAATAAAATCAACAAAAGAGCAACGATATACAAGTGCTGTAACAAGTCTCAGCTAGCTTAACACAGCACACGTAGCAAGTGTTTTTATTTTATAATACAGTAAATAAAAATGAAACAGAATACAAAAAGATTAGAAAAGCTAGTGTTAGTTTTTTTTTTTTTTGAAGAAAATAAGCAGTTAGTAAATGAATAAAGTGCAAATCTAAAAGAGACACGTTTTTGAGGAATATAATTAGATTAGAGAGTATAGAGTTAGAGGGTCAAATAAAGATGGTGTATAAAATAGAGATGTGTTTTAGTTGTTTCTTGGAGATGGCTAAGGACTCAGCTGCTAGGATTGAGTTCGAGGTCATTCCACCAGGAGGGAACATTTAATGTAAAAGTCTGTGAAAGTGATTTTGTGCCTGTTTGGGATGAACAATAAAGCAATGTTCACTTGCAGAACGCAAGCTTCTAGAGGCACATAAGTCTGAAGTAATTAATTTAGGTAAAGGGGTGCAGAGCCAGTGGTGGTTTTGTAGGCAAACATCAATGCTTAGAATTTTATGCGAGCAGCTATTGGTAGCCAGTGCAAATTGATAAATAGAGGTGTGATGTGCATTCTTTTTGGCTCATTATAAATTAATCTTGCTGCCGCGTTCTGGATTAATTGTAGAGGTTTGATAGGAACTGACTGGAAGACCTGCCAAGAGAGCATTGCAATAGTCAAGCCTGGACAGAACAAGAGCCTGAACAAGGAGTTGTGAAGCATGTTCCGAGAGAAAGGGCCTGATCTTCTTGATACTGAATAAAGCAAATCTGCAGGACTGGACAGTTTTAGCAACGTGGTCTGAGAAAGTCAGCTGATCATCAATCACAACTCCAAGGATTCTGGCTGTTTTTGAAGGAGTGATGGTTGATGAGCCTAACTGGATGGTGAAATTGTGATGAAACGAAAAGAAGTTCTATCTTGGCAAGTTTGAGTTGAAGGTGATGGTCCATCATCCAGCAAGAAATGCCTTTTAGACAAGCTGAGATGCGAGCAGCTATCATCAGATCATCAGGATGGAATGAGAGGTAGAGTTGAGTGTCATCAACATAGCAGTGATATGAAAATCCATGTTTCTGAATGACAGAACCTAGTGATGCCATGTAGACAGAGAAGAGAAGTGGTCCAAGAACTGAGCCCTGAGGCACCCCAGTAGCTAGATGTTACGACTAAACCTTTCCTCTCCAAGATACCTTGAAGGACCTATCTGTGAGGTAAGAGTCAAACCACTGGAGTGCGGTTCCTGAAATGCCCTTTCTCAATAGGGTTGACAGGAGGATCTGGTGGTTAACCGTGACAGATTCAGCAAGATAAGTATAGAAGATTCGGAATCGGCCCTTGCAAGTCTTAGGGCTTCAACATCTGGGAGCAAGGCAGTCTTGGTTGAATGTCCACTTCTGAAACCAGACTGGTTGCTGTCGAGGAGGCTTATTCTGTTTGAGAAAGGCAGAGACTTGGTTGAACACAACTCGTTCAAGTGATTTTACAATAAAAAGGAAGAAGGGAATGATTCTGTAGTTCTCTAAAAGTGATGGATTAAGTTGGTTTCTTAAGTAGTGGGGTTATAGGAGCCTGTTTAAATGCTGTGGGAAAAACACCAGTGTAAAGAGATGTGCTAACGATATGAGTGAGTGCAGGAACAACAGCAGGAGAAACGGCTTGAAGGAGATGAGATGGAATAGGATCAAGCGGACAAGTAGTAGGATGATGAGAAAGGATGAGTTTGGACACTTCTACCTCAGAGTGAAGAGAAGGATGTGAACGAGTGAATGTTTGCTGGTAAGATGTGCTGGACAGATTGTGAATGGAAAATTGTACATATACAGTATATTTATATATATATGAAACAAATTAAGATCTTAATTAACATTTCTTTATATTCTGAAATGTAAAAAAAATAATTAAATTAAATTAATATAAAACATAATTTTATAAATGCACAAGTGTGCAGGCATTTTTTGTGTTTTCTATACATACGATAAGATACAGTAAGAGCATGAAAAAAGAAACAAAGCAAAACAAACCGACAAATACAATAAAACAAGGATACAAATGAAAGAAAATGGTCCTTTAATTTTTTTCATAAGGTCTTCTAACCAGTGGCGGCTGGTGAACATTTACTGAGGTGGGGCTGTGGCACAACAAACAATTTCACAAACAATCCTTCACAATAAATCAAACCGTCAGGCTGATCTGGACCCAGCTCCTTTACCTTCAGTTTTTCTGCCAAAGTTCTCCTCTCAAACGGACATTGGAGTAGAGATTGTACAGAGTTAGGTTCGTGTCCGGAATTAATAACACCTGAGTCCGCCATTGTCACGTAATTGAAAATTGCGTCACTACAGACCACAAGACCAGCCTTGATTTTTAGCAGCTTGCCTCGACAGAAAAATCGCCCATTTCAGTTAAAATTTGAGGACGCTGATTGGCTAAATTTTATGTCACATCTTGAATATATTTATATCTTGAATCAGGATTTGACTAAATTCTACAAAGACCCGCCTCCTGTGGGCGATTTCTTGATCGCCGCTCAGCTGAAATTGAGACGTGCTGACAAGCAGAGAGGTCATATTGTGATGGTGAAAAAACATATATTTTTCACAGAAGATTTTCTAATATATCACATCATACAAATATACATTTAAATAATTATTATTTTGTGTGTGTGTGGTTCAGGGAGGGCGGCGCCCTAGCGCCCTCTATTGGCCAGCCGCCACTGCTTCTAACAACTGTTCAGGTAAGTAATGCAGCCTACAAAAGAAATCTAATAAAATAACCGAATGTAAAATAACACTGTATAGCTGTCACTATATAATTTGATACATGAATGCTTATTAAAACTAACGTTCTTCAGATTAAGAGCCGAGTGATTTTCTCTTTGCATTTTGTTCTTTGATTAACATTGCTGGCCCAAACTTCAGAAGGTAACTGCATATATATTGACATTAGATTTTCTCCCAGCTGTTCATGTCTAATTAAGACAGGCCTAAACTGTGAATACTCTCCAAGCTGGCCATTTCTACATATTTGCATGTGTATTTGTTTGTTTTGATGCGCCCTTGATGTCCAAAGTGTAATTTGCTTGTCCATTTTGGAGCGCGCACACATTCAGCCTTGCAGCGTCTCTCGCACAGATTACAGTTTTTTACAATTATTTTTGCACTAATAATAAAACCATGTCATTTTTCAAAACTCTAGACTCGTTCTGGGCCGCTCTCAAACGCTAGGCTCTCAACCTCTCCATCTCTTGGCCAGGTTCAAGCCTGCATTATCCAAAAATATGAATGGTTTTCATCAGCTTCCAGCTCTATCACGCTCAAGAAATACATTTATTGTAGAAAAACAAATACTGATAACAATAATAGATATACACTCACTGGCCACTTTATTAGGTACACCGGTTTAATTGCTTGGTAACACAAATTGCTAATCGGCCGATCACACGGCAGCAACTCAATGCATTTAGGCATCTAGATGTGATGAAGACGACTTGCTGAAGTTCAAACCGAGCATCAGAACGGGGAAGAAAGGGGATTTAAGTGACTGAACGTGGAATGGTTGTTGGTGCCAGACGGACTGGTCTGAGTATTTCACAAACTGCTGATCTACTGGGATTTTCACACACAACCATCTCTAGGGTTTACAGAGAATGGTCTGAAAAGAGAAAATATCCAGTGAGCGGCAGTTGTGTGGATGAAAATGCCTTGTTGATGTCAGAGGTCAGAGGAGAATGGACAGACTGGTTAGCGATGATAGAAAGGGAACAATAACTCAAATAACCGACCAAGGTATGCAGAATACATTGTCTGAATGCACAACACATCGAACCCTGAAGCAGATGGGCTCCAGCAGCAGAAGACCACACCGGGTGCCGCTCCGGTCAGATAAGAACAGCACACGGAGGATACAATCCACACAGGATCACCGAAACTGGACAATAGAAGATTGTAGAAACGTTGCCTGGTCTGATGAGTCTTGATTTCTGCTGCAACATTCAGATGTAGGGTCAGAATTTGGTGTAAAGAACATGAAAGCATGGATCATCCTGCCTTGTCTCAACGGTTCAGGCTGGTGGTGGTGGTGTAATGGTGTGGGGGGTATTTTCTTGGCACACTTTGGGTCCATTAGTACCAATTGAGCATCGTTTAAACACCAGCCTACCTGAGTATTGTTGTCCATGTCCATCCCTTTATGACTACAGTGTACCATCTTCTGATGTACTTCCAGCAGGATAATGCACCATGTCACAAAGATCAAATCATCTCAGACTGGTTTCTTGAACATGACAATGAGTTCACTTTACTCAAATGACCTCCACAGTCACCAGATCTCAATCCAATAGAGCATCTTTGGGATGTGGTGGAACGAGAGATTCACATCATGGATGTGCAGACGACAAATCTGCAGCAACTGTGTGATGCTATCATGACAATATGGACCAAAATCTCTGAGGAATGTTTCCAACACCTTGTTAAATCTGTTCCTCGAAGAATTAAGACAGTTCTGAAGGCAAAAGGGGGTCCAACCCGGTACTAGCAAGTGTACCTAATAAAGTGGCCAGTGAGTGTATATGATATATGATATTTTTTCTCCCAACAACAAGCATCTTGAAACGGATCATACTTGAACTCAGTCTTCACTTCACTTTCATAACTATGCTTCAAGAAAAATGCAACAGTTAAGTAGCATTCTGAGCAGTTGTATAAATTGATAGTTAGATCATTATAATGAAATTAAATGAAACTCAGTTCAGATGTAATGCGTGAGCTGCATTTTGAAATAGTAATACTTTGATGTTAAGCTGTGTCATTTTGAACCAGTGATTTTAGTTCAATGAACAAAAGATCTTGACTCATGTGTATTGTATCCAAGCATTTGGAAAAAGTGTTAAGTGTTAATTATAAAAAACTGTAATGTGCTTTCAACATTTTTTCATCACGTCCCGCAATTAGCAACAGTAAAGACTACATTTTACAACAATCACAGTTTGTGCTGATTCCAACGTTAAGTTTGGGTTTTCAGATGCATCCTGTTATTCAAAGTAAAAACAAGAGGTATAGGGAGGGGGAATACCAGGTATCTGCACGCCAAGGCTGGACCTGGAAACTGAAAAATACTGCCTTCGGAGGACACAGTCCAAGGAAGGAAGGCATCAAGGCACGTCAGCTTCACTTCCCATCTCATGAGACACCTTCATCTGATCGCTTTTTAAAGGCAGCATAGATGTATCCTTCGCTGCCTTTGATATCCCACAATCCTGTGCGTCCCATTCCATGACGGTTGAGCTAAAAAATAAAGATGGCGTCTGAAAGCGCCCCGTTTGGTGGTTAGTTTGTGTTTGAATATATATTTCTGATTAACTTTTTGCACTTTTGATGTTATTTCTAGCGAGAAATTAGTATTATAGTAATTAAATCTTCTTTTAGTTATCACCAAAACTCATTCTATTTCATTGTATATCATTAAAATGATGCACTGCCTCAGAAGCCAGTCCGAAATCAGTTTCTTGAGATGCCTTCGTGCAAAAACGCTGCCTGCAAAGTCTTTGCTTCATAAGGCAGCGAGTCAGCTGCCTGAGTTTCCGGATGCAGCCATAGACATCAAATGAGGGCTTGAGCACCTGCCCTTTTTCTCTCTCAAGAGAAAATGGCCTTTATTCTGGGGAGTGTTTTTTTATATATAAATGAATGTGTGTGTTTGTTTCTGTTTGCGCATAGATTTCCCTGTCAAACAAATTAAAAATCTAAATATCAGGTCGGGTCGGAAATGTCGAGACTTTCTCCGTGGAGAAAAACACATTGTTCGGCACATGCACACCACTGGCTGGCAGAGAGCCACTGAAGTGAAGCCCTCCCTCACTTTCCAGTTGTGTTTGTCTTGATGTGGAGGGGAGTGATGATGAACAACAGACTAAACTAGCCTAACTAGCTCAGTTAATTTGTCTTGCTAACATCCATGACTCACGAGAGCGCTACCACGTGATGCTGGGTGCACACCACAAGATAATCGGGCTGATTTTGGGCCGATTTTTCCCCTTCCGACAATCCTAGGTAATGTCTAGTGATCGACCGATATTGATTTTTTATAACCGATACCGATTATTTGTACGTTTATGTACCCGAAAACCGATATGCAGAACCCATATTATACTGTTATGTTATAAAATATAAATTAACAGATTCTTGTTTGTTTTTTTCCTCCTTTCAGTCGTCTTAACAACAACAAAAAACTGTTGAAAATTTACATTTTCATGTTAATAAGTTAATAAGCTATAACAAACAAAACATCGTATTTTATTGCATTTCTTAACTGTTTTATCACAATTATTAAAATGTTTTTGTCTAAATTATGAAAACTGCTGACAGCGGTTTATCTATTCACACAGAACTATACTCAAACTGCTATCGCTATGGAGATAATAAATCATTAATTTAGATAGAGATGTATTTATTTAGATGTTTATTGGTGAAATAATGGTTCTATAGTAAATGTTAATATAGTTTAGTGTGTTTCAAACGAGTGAATCTTGTATAAAGTTACATGCTGGTTGTGCTGGAGCTCCTGAGTGAACAGTGTGTGTGTGTGTGTGTGTGTGTGTGTGTGTGTGTGTGTGTGTGTGTGTGTGAGTGAGAGAGTGTGTGTGTGTGTGTGTGTGTGTGTGTGTGTGTGTGTGCTCCAGGTGTGTGTGTGTGTGTGTGTGTGTGTGTGTGTGTGTGTGTGTGTGTGTGTGTGTGTGTGTGTGTTCACTACTGTGTGTGTGCACTTGGATGGGTCAAATACAGAGAACACATTTCACTGCTGGTTATACTCTGTATAATTGTGTATGTGACAAAAAAAAATAAAAAATTAACCGATTACGGTAAAATGCTTTAATATCGTGAAAAATATCGGTAAACCGATATATCGGTCGATCTCTAGTAATGTCCCGATTGTCTTGGTGGTTCTAAAGATGACCTTATCAGATTTTCCTGTGGTTTGAGGTGATGAAAATTGTGTCATTAATCACTTACCCCCAAGTCGTTCCAAACCCGTAAAAGCTTCGTTTGTCTTCTGAACACAATTGTAGATATTTTGGATGAAAACCAGGAGGTTTTTGTCTGTCCCATTGACTGCCAAGTAAATTACACTGTCAAGGCCCAGAAAAGTATGAAAAGCATCGTCAAAATAGTCCTTCTGCCATCACTGGTTGGACTGTTATGAAGCAACGAGAATACTTTTTGTATGCTAAGAAAATAAAATAACGACTTTATTCAACAAATGGCGCTGCGCTGATGCAGAGGAGACACATTTACATTTACTTGGCAGTCAATGGGACCGTCACAAGCCTCCTGGCTTTCATCCAAAATATCTTAAATTGTTTTTCGAAGATGAACGAAGCGTTTACGGGTTTGGAACGGCATGGGGGTAAGTGATTAATGATAGCGTTTTCATTCTGGGGTGGAGTAACACTTTAAGAGTGACAGAATCTGCTCGGAAGAACGTCGGAGGCGCCCCGACTCTGAATGAAAGCCTGTAATGCTGTATTTTTAGTTTGCATACGTTATTTTTTTCGCATTCTTGATTGCTGGAATTTATGTTTTATGATTTCTGTGGCTTTGGTTTTATGTTACGTATTCTATCCATTAGGTACCCCACTTTAAAGAGACCGCAAGGGAAGGGTGGGTGGAAAGTTGAACTTATATGTGATATGTTATTCAGATTTGTAAATCGTTGTTAATAATAATAAAAATAAAAGTATGATGTTGATGAGGGGGGACACCACACACTAAGAGCAAAACGGTCAAATCTAGGATTTTCTTGTCCTCATGTTTTTAGGTCTCTCACAATCTTATAAGATTTTTAAAATATTTTATGTGCTATAATATTGGCACTTAGTGTAAATAGCCTCTATCGCTATTCACGTGTCCATAAAGTCATCGTCTCTCAAAAGAAAGAGTCAACTCTGAATCATTGAAACGAGCCGTTTCAGATTGACGTCAACATGAAGCATTAGCATATCCCCGCCCACTTGTTGGTCTTTCTCCTTGGTCTGAATGAAAATGCAAATTAATTATTTACGACTAAGTGTAACGAATCCGGCCTCTGTGGTTCCCCCTGATCATCACCAGAGGTCACCGTCACCCGGGTATTGACCTCTCTCTCCGAACTACATTTCCCATCATCCTGTACCAGGACTCTGATTGCTAGTTCACCTGATGCTCATCTATGGGACTGCTTAAGCCACACACACACACACACTCATCGTGAAGTCTTGTATTGCCCCGGCTGACATTTCAGAGCTTTCTCATCTTTCTCTGTTTGATCATTGTGTTTTGACTCTGGACTGTTTCTCTCGTTTTGGATTGATATCTGCCTGCCTTTTGACCCTTTTGCCTGCCTTGATACTCTGCTCTTGTCTCTGCTCTGATATCCCTGTTACTGTTACCAACCACTGCCTGTACGACTGTGTTAACTCTTATTGAAGCTGTAAATGGATCCCCAATCTGTTGACTCATCATTACACTATAGGTGCCGCGTTTGGAGCGTTAAAAGCTCAAAAACACTGCTTTAAACGTGTTCTTGTGGCTCAGTGGAAGAGCATTGCATCTACTGCATTACTAGCACAAAGGTTGTGGGTTCGATTCCCAGGGAACACACATACTGACAAAAAATGTGTAGCCTGAATGTACTGTAAGTGGCTTTGGATAAAAGCGTCTGCTAAATGCATAAATGTAAATGTAAATGAAATCGACCAATCACTGCAGATTGTCACGTAAAGGAGGGGTTTGGAAAATGAATCGTTAAACGAATCATGCTGCTGTGAAACTTTTCAAATGTTATTTTGTTTGTACTTCTGGAAATGGATCTCTTCTCTTGAATTCATGTATTTTGCGCTCTATGCTCATTTTGAGCACAAAGCATGTGTAAATGTAATTGTTTAGTTTATTATTTTATATTCATATTGGGTGTACTTCAACCCATGTGATATAGAAAGATCAGTGAAACTTTTGCGAAAGTTTCAAATGAAATGCAAAAATAATAGTTAGTATGTCACTACATTGAAACTAGGGGGCCATATGTTCGGATTTTGGCCAGACGGTCCAGATTTTAAGCCGGACACTCATTGGTCCTCCTTTTTGGAGCTGCGCTGAATCGGCCTAAAACCCCCGTTCTAGAATCTTTATTGGGATGCAGGAGCATAGCATCTAATGCCGTAAGATCTCTGGTCAAACACATGATTGGCTGAAAGCGCTGTCAAATAAATATCTGATATATCATTGGGTAAAAATGTAAACAAGCCTTCACGTGCTGCTGGCTACATCATATCATAACGTCAACGTGTCGAAACCTCAGACCTCATTTAATCCGGACAAAAGAGTACGAATTTATATCAAAAAGCAGTAGAGACGCTTTTCATGGATTTTGCACACTGTGTGTATCTGTGAAATGTTTATTTGTGTATTTCTATTATCTCCAGAAGTCCAGAAATGTTATTTTTCAGGCACTGTGCCAGATTATTTGTGTATTTCTATTATTTCCAGAAGTCCAGAAATGTCATGTTTACAGGCACTGTGCCAGATTATTTGTTTATTTATGTATTTCTATTATTTCCAGAAGTCCAGAAATGTTATGTTTTCAGGCACTGTGCCAGATTATTTGTGTATTTCTATTATTTCCAGAAGTCCAGAAATGTCATGTTTACAGGCACTGTGTCAGATTATTTGTTTATTTATGTATTTCTATTATTTCCAGAAGTCCAGAAATGTCATGTTTTCAGGCACTGTGTCAGATTATTTGTTTATTTATGTATTTATGTATTTCCAGAAATCCAGAAATGTTATGTTTTCAGGCACTGTGTCAGATTATTTGTTTATTTATGTATTTCTATTATTTCCAGAAGTCCAGAAATGTCATGTTTTCAGGCACTGTGTCAGATTATTTGTTTATTTATGTATTTCTATTATTTCCAGAAGTCCAGAAATGTCATGTTTTCAGGCACTGTGTCAGATTATTTGTTTATTTATGTATTTCTATTATTTCCAGAGTCATGTTTTCAGGCAGGCTGTGTCAGATTATTTGTTTATTTATGTATTTCTGTTATTTCCAGAAGTCCAGAAATGTCATGTTTACAGGCACTGTGTCAGATTATTTGTTTATTTATGTATTTCTATTATTTCCAGAAGTCCAGAAATGTCATGTTTTCAGGCACTGTGTCAGATTATTTGTTTGTTTATTTCTATTATTTCCAGAAATCCAGAAATGTTATGTTTTCAGGCACTGTGTCAGATTATTTGTTTATTTATGTATTTCTATTATTTCCAGAAGTCCAGAAATGTCATGTTTTCAGGCACTGTGTCAGATTATTTGTTTATTTATGTATTTCTATTATTTCCAGAAGTCCAGAAATGTCATGTTTTCAGGCACTGTGTCAGATTATTTGTTTATTTATGTATTTCTATTATTTCAGAAGTCCAGAAATGTCATGTTTTCAGGCACTGTGTCAGATTATTTATTTATGTATATTATTTCCAGTCCAGAAGTCCAGAAATGTTTTCAGGCACTGTGTCAGATTATTTGTTTATTTATGTATTTCTATTATTTCCAGAAGTCCAGAAATGTCATGTTTTCAGGCACTGTGTCAGATTATTTGTTTATTTATGTATTTCTATTATTTCCAGAAGTCCAGAAATGTCATGTTTTCAGGCACTGTGCCAGATTATTTGTTTATGTATTTCTATTATTTCCAGAAGTCCAGAAATGTTATGTTTTCAGGCACTGTGCCAGATTATTTGTGTATTTCTATTATTTCCAGAAGTCCAGAAATGTCATGTTTACAGGCACTGTGCCAGATTATTTGTTTTTTATATTTCTATTATTTCCAGAAGTCCAGAAATGTTATGTTTTCAGGCACTGTGCCAGATTATTTATTTGTATTATTTATTTCAGAAGTCCAGAAATGTCATGTTTACAGGCACTGTGTCAGATTATTTGTTTATTTATGTATTTCTATTATTTCCAGAAGTCCAGAAATGTCATGTTTTCAGGCACTGTGTCAGATTATTTGTTTATTTATGTATTTCTATTATTTCCAGAAATCCAGAAATGTTATGTTTTCAGGCACTGTGTCAGATTATTTGTTTATTTATGTATTTCTATTATTTCCAGAAGTCCAGAAATGTCATGTTTTCAGGCACTGTGCCAGATTATTTGTTTATTTATGTATTTCTATTATTTCCAGAAGTCCAGAAATGTCATGTTTTCAGGCACTGTGTCAGATTATTTGTTTATTTATGTATTTCTATTATTTCCAGAAGTCCAGAAATGTCATGTTTTCAGGCACTGTGTCAGATTATTTGTTTATTTATGTATTTCTATTATTTCCAGAAGTCCAGAAATGTTATGTTTTCAGGCACTGTGCCAGATTATTTGTTTATTTATGTATTTCTATTATTTCCAGAAGTCCAGAAATGTCATGTTTTCAGGCACTGTGTCAGATTATTTGTTTATTTATGTATTTCTATTATTTCCAGAAGTCCAGAAATGTTATGTTTTCAGGCACTGTGTCAGATTATTTGTTTATTTATGTATTTCTATTATTTCCAGAAGTCCAGAAATGTTATGTTTTCAGGCACTGTGTCAGATTATTTGTTTATTTATGTATTTCTATTATTTCCAGAAGTCCAGAAATGTTATGTTTTCAGGCACTGTGCCAGATTATTTGTTTATTTATGTATTTCTATTATTTCCAGAAGTCCAGAAATGTTATGTTTTCAGGCACTGTGTCAGATTATTTGTTTATTTATGTATTTCTATTATTTCCAGAAGTCCAGAAATGTCATGTTTTCAGGCACTGTGTCAGATTATTTGTTTATTTATGTATTTCTATTATTTCCAGAAGTCCAGAAATGTTATGTTTTCAGGCACTGTGTCAGATTATTTGTTTATTTATGTATTTCTATTATTTCCAGAAGTCCAGAAATGTTATGTTTTCAGGCACTGTGCCAGATTATTTGTTTATTTATGTATTTCTATTATTTCCAGAAGTCCAGAAATGTCATGTTTTCAGGCACTGTGCCAGATTATTTGTTTATTTATGTATTTCTATTATTTCCAGAAGTCCAGAAATGTTATGTTTTCAGGCACTGTGCCAGATTATTTGTTTATTTATGTATTTCTATTATTTCCAGAAGTCCAGAAATGTTATGTTTTCAGGCACTGTGCCAGATTATATGTTTATTTGTGTATTTCTATTATTTCCAGAAGTCCAGAAATGTTATGTTTTCAGGCACTGTGCCAGATTATATGTTTATTTATGTATTTCTATTATTTCCAGAAGTCCAGAAATGTCATGTTTTCAGGCACTGTGCCAGATTATTTGTTTATTTATGTATTTCTATTATTTCCAGAAGTCCAGAAATGTTATGTTTTCAGGCACTGTGCCAGATTATTTGTTTATTTATGTATTTCTATTATTTCCAGAAGTCCAGAAATGTTATGTTTTCAGGCACTGTGTCAGATTATTTGTTTATTTATGTATTTCTATTATTTCCAGAAGTCCAGAAATGTTATGTTTTCAGGCACTGTGCCAGATTATTTGTTTATTTATGTATTTCTATTATTTCCAGAAGTCCAGAAATGTCATGTTTTCAGGCACTGTGCCAGATTATTTGTTTATTTATGTATTTCTATTATTTCCAGAAGTCCAGAAATGTCATGTTTTCAGGCACTGTGCCAGATTATTTGTTTATGTATTTCTATTATTTCCAGAAGTCCAGAAATGTCATGTTTTCAGGCACTGTCAGATTATTTGTTTATTTATGTATTTCTATTATTTCCAGAATCAATTTTGTTTATGTTTTCAGGCACTGTGCACTTTGCAAGACAGGTTTCAGAATCACTGTATCATGATACCATCGATACGATGGACACAATTGTATTGTAGTTGCGAGTACACAATTATTCAATATATATGCAATTATTCTTGCAAAGTGTCCTCCGTTTTGGTGTTATGGAAATGGCCACACTACATGAAACGGTGTCTCTACTTTGATAACTGATGATAATAGTGCTCTGCCGATGATTGTCCAGATTAAGTTCTTCATAGTTTAAAAAGCAGCACACGACTAAATGGTTAAAATAATCACTGAACGCACCGCCATTTTTAAACTTGAATGTGCGAGACTTCCCGTGTCACTCGCTTCCGGTTATTTTACCTCAGCATAAAGAGTCCGTTATGCTGCTTAACATCGCAAACTGCCATTTGTTATATATACATTTTGTATGTATCATCATAATCATAAACACCGTGCTACGCTTTATCGTCGGAGGGATTGAATGTGACTCTATCGCCCTCTTGAGGACGGAGGTTCGTGACTGTATTTGTCTTACTGTATGTATGAGCGCTAATTAAACGGCGCTCATTAAATTCAAAAACTAACCGAAAATAGTTTCAGATGAGCCAAATAATGACGAGAAGACAGGCAATAATCAAGGTTTTAATCCATAGTATTGTGTATTTACCACACACGAAAGAGCTTTTATGGGTTGTATAATAATTTAACTTTAAATATGTTTGTTTTTCAAATGTAACGGTAAGATTATCGATGACCGTTACACAGGCTGAGAGATGTGTCTTTATTTAATTAGTATTTCTGCTATAATATTGTCATACATTTAAAATTGTGCTACATACTGTATATTAAAACTGCTTTTTAACAGACACCGTCTAACTTAAAATGAACCATAAACAGTAAAGAAACAATTCCAGTCACAAACAGAGGAAAAATTGATTACATTTAAAAGGCCTACTAAAGTTACATGATAAAAATAAATGGTATTTGTTTAATAAATATGACCCTGGAGCACAAAACCAGCCATAAGGGTATTGTAAGATTTATGCATCATCTAAAAGCTGAATAAATAATATTTCCATGGTTTGTTATGATTGGACAATATTTGAAAGGGAGCATAAAAATCTATATATTGAGAAAATCATCTTTAAAGTTGTTCAAATTAAGATCTTAGCAATGCATATTACTAATCAATAATTAAGTTATGGTAGAAAATATCTTCATGGAACATTAATATCCTAATGATTTTTGGCATAAAACAAAATCCCATTCAATGTATTGTTGTCTATTGCTACAAATGAGTGCGTTTGTGCTCCAGGGACACGAGTGTGTTCAGTAACGGGCTTCTTCTTAATTATGTTGTTGTTCTTAGTAACGAATAGATGATTAATCTAGAAAGCGGAGTGTATTTGTCTCCTTGCTGAGGATCTCAGAGACACACTGAACACAACATATTGAAAACACTTGTCTGCTGTGTATCGATTGCTGTTATTAGATATGAATAAGTTGAAACGAAACGAGGATCCGTGGAAGGTCTATAAGGAGGAGACACCCAGCACCACTCAACAGTAAGACATTTATTTATTTATTATTTGATTTAGTCATTTAGCAGACGCTTTTATCCAAAGCGACTCACAAATGAGGACTTATTATAGAACTGATGCATGCACTTGGGAAAAGAAACATGTTCAAAGAAGTACACTTTAGCATACTTAGTACAGACATAATATACTTGAAATAACATAGTGTTCAGACTACATCATACATGTAAATGTATTATAATTTACATTGATATTAAATGCAACTTCAAGTGTTTTTGACCCACTTAAATGCATTGTAAACTTCAATATTTAATATTTAATTAAATGTGTTACTTTCCAGTTTTTGTGTGAAATATACTAATTCCTGATTTGTTTTCTTTATACATAATTTCATAATTACTTATGTCTTTGAAATATGGTTCAAATACTCTATGACATGCTCTAAAACACATTTTAGTTTATTTTTTTGCATAGAGAAATTATTTCCTTACAGTTTATTTGTTTTCTAAAGTTAAGTTTTAACATGAAATTATTTGTCAGTTTTATATGATTTAATTTGAAGTGCTTGGGATGTGAGTTTTAATAGTGAGCGTTTTGTTTGATTTAGATTCAAGATGTAGATTTATACAATATATCAGTTGTAGGCATCCAAATGTAAAGAATTATCTCTTATGCATTATCCATGCATTCCTATAAATCTGTATCCCCGTCCTGTCTGAGTCTAGTATATGTGTACTTGTTGAGGAACAGACACGGTGTTAAATGTGATCATGTGTGGTGTTTAAAGCTGTCCAGACGTGACTGCTGTGATTAGGGCTGATGTTTAAATCAGGAGCTTTTCAGCTCATTTAGGTTCGTTGTCAGGTTTCTCGAAGCATCAAGAGCAAGCGTTCATGATTAATTACTGAAGAATGTCATTGGTTTCACTGAATGGATGACCCTGTGGTGTATAAGGAACAGTGTCGGGGAAAGTTACTTTTAAAAGTAATGCGTTACAATATTGTGTTACTCCTAAAAGTAACTAATTACGTTACTTAGTTACGTTTTATGTAAAGTAATGCGTTACGTTACTTTTATGCGTTACTTTTTAAATATGTGCAGGGCTTGATTGTTTGTTTTTAATGTAAGAAGTTATATTTATAGCAAATATAAAAGCCTTTCACAACATAAAGTGTAATGAATAAAGCTCAGACTGAAGGACGAGTAAATCACGTCTGTACAGAAGAACACAGGAGAAGTTCAACACTCTTCAGAAATAAACAACGAAGCACAATTGTTAGTTTATCTAAAGTCATGTTTGTTTATTATTATGGTTGAACTGATCATCAAAGATCAGCAGCAAACACATCGGTTAATAAAATGAGATTAGATATATTTGTGTTGTTTAACATATTTAATTATTGTAGGTTTGCGTCATATTCTGAGTTTCACTGTTTTAATTCATTTTGATGAATACTGAATCAGTTTTTTGTGAGTGGGATGAATTAATACACATTCATATTTAGTCTAGATTAGATCTACAGTAAGATCATGTTCACACGGCGCACTGTCATCAATAAATGGGAAAAAGTAACTCAGATGTTTTCTAGTAAATTAAAAAGTAATGCGTTACTTTACTAGTTACTTGAAAAAGTAATATTATTACGTAACTCATGTTACTTGTAATGCGTTACCCCCCCGACACTGATAAGGAACATTACATATAATTCTTATAGGAAATCAATAATACAAACAAATGTTGATGTATTTAGAATATAAAAATCTATATTTTTAAATCATGTTACATATCAGAGATGAATTATGCTCTAAACTGATTTTCAGCTGGAGTGTGTGGTACAGC
>CM050430.1:10568054-10590554 GCA_027564155.1 Gymnocypris eckloni scoliostomus | reverse complement strand
TTTGATCTGCGTCTCCAGGCTCCGGGAGAAAAGTGTGTGCTGATGTGGGGCGATGACAGAGGCTCTGTGAATTTGCTGTGGTTTCTTCAGCCTTTCAAGGGGCTCTTTGAAATACCTTTTACCAACCAGACCGGCCCAGTTCAAATCTTTATGCCAGTGAGTGTTTGCACGTGAGGATGAGTATTGTGCAAAGACAGCTTGGCCCTGAAAATGTTTTAAAAATATAGAAAAGTATATGATAAAATTACCATATTTAAATGGGTCATGAGCTGCCTTTTTATTATTTTGTACTGTTCTCTGAGGTACCTTATGAATGATGTTATAAAGATTTTCTACACAGGCAGTGATCCAGTGATGTAGAATCGGTGGGTGGAGCTACACAGGCAGTGATGTAGAATCGGTGGGGCTACACAGGCAGTGATGTAGAATCGGGGCGGGGCCACAGACAGCAATGTAGAATCAGTGGTGGGGCTACAGGCAGTGATGTAGAATCGTGGGTGGGGCTACACAGGCAGTGATGTAGAATCGGTGGGTGGGCTACACAGGCAGTGATGTAGAACCGGTGGGCGGGGCTACACAGGCAGTGATGTAGAATCGGTGGGCGGGGCTACACAGACAGCAATGTAGAATCAGTGGGTGGGGCTACACAGGCAGTGATGTAGAATCGGTGGGTGGGGCTACACAGGCAGTGATGTAGAATCGGTGGGTGGGGCTACACAGGCAGTGATGTAGAACCGGTGGGCGGGGCTACACAGACAGTGATGTAGAATCGGTGGGTGGGGCTACACAGACAGTGATGTAGAATCGGTGGGTGGGGCTACACAGACAGTGATGTAGAATCGGTGGGCGGGGCTACACAGGCAGCGATGTAGAACCGGTGGGCGGGGCTACACAGACAGTGATGTAGAATCGGTGGGTGGGGCTACACAGACAGCAATGTAGAATCAGTGGGTGGGGCTACACAGGCAATGATGTAGAACTGGTGGGCGGGGCTACACAGGTAGTGATGTAGAATCGGTGGGCGGGGCTACACAGGCAGTGATGTAGAATCGGTGGGCGGGGCTACACAGACAGTGATGTAGAATCGGTGGGCGGGCTACACAGGCAGTGATGTAGAATCGGTGGGCGGGGCTACACAGGCAATGATGTAGAACTGGTGGGCGGGGCTACACTGACAGTGATGTAGAATCGGTGGGCACAGGCAATGATAGAATCGGTGGGGGCTACACAGGCATAGTGATGTAGATCGGTGGGCGGGCTACAGGCAGTGATGTAGAATCGGTGGGCGGGGCTACACAGGCAGTGATGTAGAATCGGTGGGCGGGTTATACAGGCAGTGATGTAGAATCGGTGGGCGGGGCTACAGGCGGTGATGTAGAATCGGTGGTGGGGCTACACAGGCAGAGATGTAGAATCGGTGGGCGGGCTACACAGGCAGTGATGTAGAACTGGTTGGCGGGGCTACACAGACAGTGATGTAGAATCGGTGGGCGGGCTACACAGGCAGTGATGTAGAATCGGTGGGTGGGGCTACACAGGCAGAGATGTAGAATCGGTGGGCGGGCTACACAGGCAGTGATGTAGAGAACTGGTTACACAGGCAGTGAGAATCGGTGGGCGGGCTACACAGGCAGTGATGTAGAATCGGTGGGCGGGGCTACACAGGCTGTGATGTAGAACTGGTGGGCGGGGCTACACAGGCAATGATGTAGAACTGGTTGGCGGGGCTACACAGGCAGTGATGTAGAATCGGTGGGCGGGGCTACACAGGCAGTGATGTAGAATCGGTGGGCTGCACAGGCAGTGATGTAGAATCGGTGGGCGGGGCTACACAGGCAGTGATGTAGAACTGGTGGGTGGGGCTACACAGGCAGTGATGTAGAATCGGTGGGCGGGGCTACACAGGCAGTGATGTAGAACTGGTTGGCGGGGCTACACAGGCAGTGATGTAGAATCGGTGGGCGGGGCTACACAGGCAGTGATGTAGAATCGGTGGGCGGGGCTACACAGGCAGTGATGTAGAATCGGTGGGCGGGGCTACACAGGCAGTGATGTAGAATCGGTGGGCGGGGCTACACAGGCAGTGATGTAGAAGCAGGTGTTGATGATCTGCGGAGGCAGTGTTTATCCACACGATTAAATTATAGAGTAGAACATTCCACAAGCTGTTGTTCTGGCAGACTGCCTTCAAAACAAGCTGTTTTTAGACTAAGGACAAAGTTTTGAGTTCTGAAAATTACAGGATGTTTTTATAGTACAATGACTCTTACATGTCAAAAGATCAAGGGAGTTTTGCTTTCTCATTTCATGACCTCTTTAAATCCATACATCTAAAATGATGTATTGTAAAAATGATTTCATGAATACAGGATATACATGCACACAGCAATCTGGTCTCCTATCAACACATCCCAAAAATCCACAGCGAGCCGATCAACAGAATCCTGTATGAGCCGCATGATGAGCTCATTATCACGTCATCAGAAAGCCCAGCCAGCTCTGTGGTCATCATTGATGTCAGTCAGAAGAGACAGGAATACATCTGGAAAATAGAAAAGGTGATTATGCAGTATATAATGCAACAATGGTGCATCTTATTCTCTGTGTGCTATATTGTGAGCCAGGTTAATGGGATATTGTAGCAACATGTATACTGTACATAATGTGCACATGATCAACCAAGCCATCCAATCATTCGCACTGTCATAGATAACTGGGTAGTCATTCAGATAGACAGTAGGTCATGCTTCAAAGGGATGTTGTTTTCTATGGGAAAGGACAGTCACAGAGCATTTAAGTCTAAGTACACACTCCTGATTCAGAGAGGTTGTTGTTGTGGTTTTTTTAATTGAGTGCCCAGACCCAAATAAAAAGTCTTAATTTAGTTGTTTTGACGGATTTGTTAAAACAGACTATTCCCCTGCATTTTCCATTCTGTAACATTCAGAGAAGTAATAAGCCGCCCCCACAGTAGTCAAAAATTTAAGTCTAGATATTGTGTAAAACAAGAGTCTGTGATTCGTTAGTCAGACTATATGTGACCCTGGAGCTCAAAACCAGTCTTAATGTGTAGCAATAGCCAGCAATACATAGTATGGGTTAAAATTAACGATTTTTCTATTATGCAAAAATCATTAGATATTAAGATCATGTCCCATGAAGATATTTTATACCGTAAATATATCAAAACTTAATTTTTGATTATTAATATGCATTGTTAAAGACTTCATTTAGACAACTTTAAAGATGATTTTCTCAATATTTTGATTTTTTTGCACCCTCAGATTCCAGATTTTCAAATATTGTCCAAACCATACATCAATGGAAAGCTTATTTATATAAATCTCAATGTGAAAAATGACTGGTTTTGTGGTCCAGGGTCACAAATTAAGACTGCAACCTTTCACTGTGTCTTCATCCCCTGCGTCTGCTCCTGCAGGGAGTCAAGTGTTTTGACTTCAGCTTCTCTCTGGGGCTGCTGGTGACTGCTGGAGTGGGTTCGGCTGTCCGACTGTGGAACCGCTATGTGACCTCCCGCCCAACTGCGGTTCTGCGCAGTCACCAGGCCACTGTGGTGGATGTGGTTATTCACCACGCATTGGGCAAGATCTTCAGCTACTCCAAGGATGCTGTTAGTTTTCCTCATACCAGATGTCAGAGTGAAACAGAGAGAGAGCTATATAAGCAAACAGAGCTATATAAAAGATCCTGCGGTCCGATTTCACGAAAATCTCAAGAAGAAGGAATTAGGATAAACACCAAGACGTTCGAAAGAAGTGCAATTCTTGAGAAATTCTTAAGAAGTCTTCATGTATTCTTAAAAAACAAAAATACAAGCTTTGGTATTATCTGATTGTATTGAAGAGTCCCTGATTGAAAATCATAATAAGTGTGCACAGAATTATTAGCGCTCTGTTTTGAGTGAATGCGTCCTGTATTTGTCTGCACACTAATGAATGCTGCCTAAAAATATAATTTCTTAATTATAGGCAAAAATTAACTCATTTTTGAATTGTTACTGAATTGCAAATTCAGTTAAAAGTTCATTTTTTAATTGTTACTGAATTGCAAATTCAGTTAAAAGTCACGTCACGCATAATTATGACCGATCATTAGTTAAATTATTAATTATTGTGTCACTTCAGAGGACTCGTGCACATCCTTATTTGTAGAATTATGGTTTAATTATTAATTGCAATAATTAATTTGAAACAGCCCGTGTAAATATCTTATCTTGGTGGATTTAAGACAAGTTATTCTAACTTTAAGAAGTTATGCATGATGGTTTTTAAGAAGATTTTCAAGAATTTGAAGTTTTTCTCTTAAAGGAATAGTTCACCCTAAAATGAAAGCTTGCTGAAAATGTACTCACCCTCAGGCCATCTGAGATCTTGAGTGTTTGTTTCTTCATCAGAATAAATTTGGATAAATATAGCATTACAAACACAAAGCTTTTGTCTGGTCAAGATGATAACCGATGAGTGCTGTGGATTATTGTGATGTTTTTATTCTGACGGCACCCATTCACTAATGCAGAGACATCTTGGATGGCCTAAGAGTTTGTTTCAGATGTTAAAGTGTCATGCCAGATTGACGTCTGCCGACATGAGAAATGTAACCGCAATAACAGTCAAAGATAATAATGCTCCGGTTTCTCTCCAGGTGCTGAAAATATGGGATATTCCTTCTCAGCAATGCTTAAAGACAATTCTCCTGCAGTTCCCTAATATCCATCTAGACTTCACTCCAGAGCATGGCAGCTTTCCTCTTCTCCTCAGCATGACTCCGGATCCTATTCTCCTGGTGACCTGCAGAGAATATCTGGCCACGCTTCATCTGCACAAGAGCGAGTCCAACAGCAGCTCTGGGCTTTACACCTGCGCTCTCTATAATCCTCATCATCAGCAGGTTGGTGTTTGAGTTCGTTTGAGGGATGCTTTGTGGACTGAACATTATGTATAATTGACCTCGCTCCATTGGATTATTAGTAAAACAATGCACACCCGAGCTGGTGATGCGGCCACAATGCGGGTGTGCATTATTGTTTTAATAATTCAACGGGCCGAGGTCAATTATTCTGCTTATACTATGGTTACCACACTTCAAGACATCGATCAAATGATACATTTCAAGGCATTCGTCTGGTTTTTCTACTTAAATTGCTATTGTGAGTAGGACTATTTCTTCCGCATCTCATCCAACGCTTCCCTTGCTAATTCCAAAACGTCCTTTTAAACCGTAACGGAGCCATTGATAACATATAAATGCAGTTAATACAGTTAATAACTAAGTTATGAGAGAGAGAGAGATTACCTCTCTGTGCATCTCTCATCTCTCAAAAGTGTTTGGTTTCTTTCATTTTCTTCACGAACTGCGCCGTTGTTAGAGATCGACCGATATATCGGTATACTGATATTTTTCCCGATATTTAAGCATTTTACCATAATCGGATATCGGTTTTGAAAAAAATGATAACCGATATTTATTTTTTTATTGTTTTTTTTTGTATTAGTCACATACACAATTATACAGAGTATAACCAGCAGTGAAATGTATTCTCTGCATTTAACCCATCCAAGTGCACACACACACACACACACACACACACACACCTGGAGCAGTGGACACACACATAAACACACACACACAGACACACACACACACACACACACACACACACACACACACACACACACACACAGGAGCAGTGGACACACACACACACACACACACACACTGGAGCAATGGACACACACATACACACACACACACACACACACACACACACACACACACACACACACACACACATGCACACACACACACACCTGGAGCAGTGGACACACACACACACACACACACACACACACACACACACCTGGAGCAGTGGACACACACATAAACAGACACACACACACACACACACACCTGAGCAGTGGACACACACACACACACACACACACACACACCTGGAGCAGTGGACACACACACACACACACACACACACACACACATGCACACACACACACACCTGGAGCAGTGGACACACACACACACACACACACACACACCTGGAGCAGTGGACACACACACACACACACACACACACACCTGGAGCAGTGGACACACACACACACACACACACACACACACACTGAGCAGTGGACACACACACACACACACACACACACACACACCTGGAGCAGTGGACACGGACACACACACACACACACACACACACACACACACCTGGAGCAAGTGGAGCACTATATTAACATTTACTATAGAACCATTATTTCACCAATAAACATCTAAATAAATACATCTCTATCTAAATTAATGATTTATTATCTCCGCAAGCGATCGCAGTTTGAGTATAGTTCTGTGTAAATAGATAAACAGCAGTTTTCATAATTTAGACAAAAACATTTTAATAATTCTGATAAAACAGTTAAGAAATGCAATAAAATACGATGTTTTGTTTGTTATAGCTTATTTCAATATTCCAGAGAATATTATTCAGTGAATTATTCTTCACTCTTTAGTCTATTAAACAGATTATAAACCTAAAACTGTAGTTTAACATGAATTTATATGACTTCTGTCCTTTATTTTCTCCATTTGAAAACATTATTTAGCTTATTATTAATATCAGTGTTGCTGATGATGCTGTTTATAAATAAAACGTTTTTAATTGTTGTAATTTGAAGATTAAATGCAACATGAAAGAATGTTAATTTTCAAAAAATTGTTGTTAAGACGACTGAAAGTGAAGAATGGACTTCACTCTGTTATTTATGTACTTTATAACAGTAAATAAATATTGGTTCTGCATATCGGTTATCGGGTACATAAACATGCAAATAATCGGTATCGGTATCGGTTATAAAAAATCAATATCGGTCGATCACTAGCCGTTGTTACCTCGCTTGTGAGAAATCATGTCGTTTATAAGTTGTTAAACTATGTCTCTGATAAAATCGTCAGAGTAGTGCTAATTACATTAGCTGGAGTGATGGAGTATGTGCTTCCCGTACATAATAAAGCCTAATTCTGGGGCAAAAACATGGATATGATGTGTCGTTTTTATCCTTTTGTTTATTACATTTATTTGTTTGGCCAGTGTCGTTGTGGGTTCTGGTAATTCTGCTGTTGAAAGCAAAGGACCTTTGAAATAACTGAAATAATTCGGCGAAGTGATATTTACATGTAATGCGGTCACTACGTTCACCGAGCGTTTCCCTGAAAATAATTGCACACCTTAGAATGTTCATCAGCCAATCAGATTCAAGCCAATCAGATTCAAGCCAATCAGATTCAAGCATTCCACGGCCCTGTAGTATACAGGTTCTTATTTTCACATGGTCTAGGTCATCACAGCCTGCGCCGACTCCACGTTGACGGTGTGGGATGTGAAGACAGGTGTTAAGAGGATGGAGATAAGGAACGCTCACGGTACGGAGGAGGTCTCCTGTATGGCACTAGATGTACATCAGCGCAGACTGATCTCCGCAGCCACCAATGGCACTATCAAGGCAAGTCTCACAAGTTGGGACACATTAATAATAGCTGCCATATTGCGCTTTGCACTTTCTCCCATTCGTAATATTAATATGACTGCGCCATCTTTGTATATTTCAAGTCTTTAGTAGTAGCCAGGGTGCAAAGCTTATCAGTCCGATGAGAAACAACATGAGCATATTTCCTAGCCTGCTTGGATTTGCCAAAGTGAGGTCCGCGCATGCTTGACAGACATTTGGGAATGAGTTTGAACATACACTTATTAACTAGGAGCAGTATATGATGCATTACTCTATTGTATGGGCAATTCATAATGCACCGACAGATGCAGACAAACAGCAACACACACACTCGTCAGGTTTTATGGGATCAGTGTTTGCTTATTTTCAATAATTGAACACGTTGAGTTGGCATTTTTGGGTGTTGGTTTATCTGGAAAGTGACACACTGTGATCTGGTGACCGTTTGCACCTGTTTGAATTCATCTTCATATGTTTGTAATATGAATTGTGCATTGCTAAATTTTCCTTAAGGCTATAAAAGTCTTTGTTGAGAGGAGATGCATGACAGATGATAACTATATTTACATTTATTAATATAGTAGACGCTTACAAGCGACATAAAAATGAGGAGGACAACAAGGAAGTGCTGTTTGATTTTATTTTATTTATTAATAAAAAAGATTTTTGGAAGCATCTCAAGGAAGAGATGAGTTGTATCTTGAAGATAAAAATGATTAAAGTTAAAAATAAATAATCTCAAATTATTAAACATGTTTGATATCCTCTGAAATCGTCATATTGAGGAAAAAAAGAGAGATTCGAAGTGCAAAATATTTGAGCTAAATATTGAATAAAATGCAACTATTTTTTAAGGTAAGTGCTTGTAATCAATTTATTTTAGCTACAATTAAAAAAAAATTATGTTGAAAGTTAGTCAACTCAATTTGTTTATTTCAATGTAGCTCAAATAAATTGACTGCAAACACTTACCTTAAAAAAATTAAAATTCAATTAATCATTTTTTTCAATGTTGCTAAATAAAAATATTAATCTCTATAATTTTTTTTCCAGAAAAATATATATTATGAATATATAAATACATATATATGTATGTGTATATGTTTGAGATTTTGAATGGTATAGTGTATAATGTAAAAAGTGTATTATCTCAGATAAATGCTGATATTTCTAATCATCAAAGAATCCTGATTTATTTATTTTACTGTTTTAAATATTAATAATAATAATAATGTTTCTTGAGCAGTAAATCAGTATATTATTATGATTTCTGAAGATCATGTGACACTGAAGACTGAAGTAATGATGCTTAAAATACAGAAATAAATTACAGTTTAACACATTCACATAGAAAACAGATATTTTAAATAGTAATAATATTTCACAATTTTCCGCTCATATCTTTTACAAACAGAGTTTGACTGAATCTGTGATGATTGAAACGGTGAACTGCTGACTGGCCCTTTTCCACGCCCCGTGTGCGTTCTCTTGCTATAGGTGTGGAGCTTACTGAACGGCCTCAATCTCCATAAACTACAAACCGTGTCCAACGCTGAGGTCACCGGGGTCATCTGTCACCGAGACAACCAGCTTCTAGCCACAGGCTGGAGTCGACTGATCGCTCAGTATGGCCTGGCGTTTTCAGATGTAAGGGCCAGTGTCTCAAACACACACACTTTAATGGCTACTTAAAAGCAAAAAGCCAGAATAAACACATAAAGTGCATTTTGTCTGGTTCTGTTCGACTCGGTGTGTGCATTTGTGGTCATACATTGAGACGTCTATGACAACAAAGTGTGTTTTAATTAGAGGTCGACCAATTCATCGGTTTTGCCAATTAATCGGCACCGATAGTTGATCGCTAAATAATTGATTGCAACTATCGGTTATTGGCAAAAATCCATGCCGATAGTTTTTCGGTTAACATCCGTTGCTGGAGCGTCTGAGAAGGGTTTGGTTTTGATCTGGTGCATGTGTGTGCGTGTGCTTGTGCGCGTGTGCGTGTGTGTGCATGTGTGTCTGTGTATACATGTATGTGCATGTGTGTGTGTGTGTGTGTGTGTGTGTGTGTGTGTGTGTGTGTTTGAGAGAGAGAGAGAGTGTGAGAGTGTGTGTGTGTGCATGTGTGTGTATGTGTGTATACATGTATGTGTATTTGTTTGTGTGTGTGTGTGTGTTGTGAGAGAGAGAGAGTGTGTGTGTGTGTGTGTGTGTGTGTGTGTGTGTGTGTGTGTGTGTGTGTGTGTGTGTGTGATACCTCTGAGTTCTCCTAGTCACAGTGTTACGCTTTTGCCCATTGTGTGACTAACACATTTTTTTTGATTACATAATTATCAAGTGTTAAAAAAATAGAAGCAAATAAAGTGTTTAAGTACACATACAATATCCATATATATGTAATTTGAATGCTATGGCCTTGTGTAGATATTTAAAGATGGCCATTTTTAAGCATTACATTGTAATACTTAACAATAAGAGTCCATTCGTATCATTAATGAAAACTGTAGAAGTATTGTTCCTTGTTAGAGTGTGTTCATTTCAACATTCACTATTAGCGACTAATAGGCTACATTTTAAAGTTTTGTCTTTTAACATTAGCTTAATAACTGTAATTATCAATATAATAAATAATATTAATATTATTTTTCATTTATAAAGTATGGCTCAGTACCTTTTTAAATAGTAAAGCACTAGTATTTTTTCTATATCAATTCTAAAAACGATCGGTTGATTAATCGGTCCTGGCCAGTGTGGTCCAATCCAGCTATCGGTATCGGTATCGGTAAACTCCACTATCGGTCGACCTCTAGCTTTAATGGTGCTCTGACACAGCAGAACCGCAGGTCTCAAAGACATTGACTGAAGTGTATCTGTGAGTGCAGGACATCTATGTAAACGCAGACCTGTCCTGGAAGTCTGGCCGTCAGCACGGCGAGGATATCTTGGCCATGGATCACTGTCCAGGTCTGGGACTTCTGGCTACTGGGAGTTATGATGGAGAGATCATTATATGGAGCCTGGCTCTGCAGAAACCCATCACACGACTGCAGACGCACCAGCAAGAGAAGTCAGTATGAAATCAGACTGCAAAAAATACAAGATTTTACGTATTAAGTGCACATATTAGACGCTGAATTCCTTCCCAGTGCACCTAAACTATTTTTGGGAAATGAGTATTCAGCAGCTTGCTAGCCAATCCTAAAATGCAGTTCATTTACAAATATAAATCTGGCAAAAACTAGTTTGTTTTCAAGGGTCCGGTGAAAAATGAGGCGAAACTAAATGCTTCTGGATGAATAACCACCACGACTAACAACATAAGTGGGAAAATACTACAATAAAATGTAGGAAAAGTGTACAAAACGGCAATGTGCATAATAACCTTGCAATTTATATAATATATTAGTTAATGTTGCATGATTATCAGATAAAATTGCTATGCGCTGAGACACGAGATTCATTGCAATAATGCACATTAAGAAAAAACTATTTTAAAAAGTTGTAAATAAAGATTTTTGGAGTGTTTTTAAAGTCTATCAACTTAAAGTTGTAGTTTAATTCAATGTGTTAGTTGCTGTTACTTTGTAATAATTTAGCAATTTATTATTTTGCAAAGAATATTAGTTGAACGCTGATATGTTTTTTTTTCATTGTAGGAGATTATGCATTAAAGTGGCAAACCAACACTTATATTGCACAATTAAAGAATTGCATTTTATTAATAGTATCGTAAAATATCCTAACAATTAGCTAAATAATTAACATAGCATTGTCTGTATAGGCAAACTGACTCTAAATGAATTCCACTGAATTTCAAGCAGCCTATAATCTCGGACGCTAATAATTTCACACAAGATTCATTTCTTCCATGCTTGTTTTGGTTTTATTATTTGCATTTAACAGTCCTGCAACACATCTTTGGTTAGTGCATCACCGGTTTAGGATGGGTCCTGTTTGTATATTAGTGCAATAATGTGCTTCTGTGTGTGCAGAGCTCATCTGCCCGTTCATAGACTGCTGTTCCTGCAAAGACGAGCCCAGAAAAGTCCTTTGAGAAGCGGCGCTGTGCTGCTCAGCTCACAGAATGGATTCGTCTTCTGGTGGAGCGTCTGTGGACCCAGACACAACCGTGGTACACATAATAACTGATGACAACTTATCTCAAACACTATAATACAGACATTGCACTTCAGAAACCACACTATACTATATACTGCCATAAACGTCTGGAGTAATTAAGAGTTTCATGTTTTTGAAAGAAGTCAGGCATGCATTTATGTGATCAGAAATACAGTTAAAATAATATTCTTACTATTAAAAATAACTTTTTTATATATTTTAAAGTTTATATTGGTTTATTTAGTTGTGTAAAGCACTAAAATGTATATTCAGTATATTTAAACATTGTATTTATTCATGTGATAATATGGTGATTTGCCGTTTCAATGTTAAAGCATGTTTTTTGCTTTATATTTTTGTGGAAAACATGATGCACTACTATTAAAAAAGTTTGGGGTCGGTAACTTAAAAACAGAAATTAATACGTTTATTCAGCAAGGAAGCATTAAATTGATCATAATATACATTTATAATGTACTAAAAAAATATATTTGAAATAAATACTGTTTTATTTCTATTCATCAGAAAACCTGAAAATGTATCCGTTTACACAAAAATATTAATTGTTTTCAACAGTGATAATTAAATATTTTTTTCTTGAGCAGCAAAATAACATATTTAAAGAGTATCGAAGCTGAAAATTCTGCTTTGCATCATAAAAAATTACATTTTATATTATTTTCACATAGAAAACACTTATTTGAAACTGTAATGATATTGTGATGTTTTTTTCTTGTTTTACTTTTTTGATCAACTGTATTTATGATCAAATAAATGCATCCTTGATGAGTATTATAGATGCAATACAGCTGTTACTCACAAGTTTGTTGGAGCCACAAAAGCTCAAAGATAATAAAAAAGCATAAAAGGCTTCTTTCCATCGGATCGTCTGGCTTTTACTCAGTTTCTGGGTGCACAGAAGTCTCTCAGCTCAGTGTCTGGCCAATCATTTCTAATGCAGGACAGTTCTATGCGCCTGATGGATCTGATGGGAGTGTGATGGGTTTGAGCACAGACCTGGAAAATCGTCTACTAGTCACCGGAGACACAGCCGGATTCATTAAGGTCTGGGACATCTCACAGTACGCCTTATCTGCTGCAGATACAGAGGTATGGAAATGAATGAGCACACCAGCAACCTGACATCACAAGTAACCTGCGTTTACAACCCGACTTCATTATAGATTATTTCCATGTTGAGATGTCAAAATATAATCATTTGTATCTGACTCCATATTGTCAGTCGATAAAGCTTGAAACATGTCAGCGGGAAACTTACAGTTTATATATGTGTCCCTGGAGCACAGAAGCAGTCATAACAGCACAGGTATATTTGTAGCAATAGCCAACAATACATTGTATGAGTCAAAATTATCAATTTTTATTGTATGCTAAAAATCATTAGGATATTAAGATCATGTTCCATGAAGATACTCCTACCGTAAATATATCATAACTTAATTATTGATTAGTAATATGCATTGCTAAGAACTTCATTTGAACAACTTTAAAGATGATTTTCTCTTTTTTTTTTTTTTCACCCTTTCAAATATTGTCCAAACCATACATCAATGGAAAGATGATTTATTCCCTTGTGACTGGTTTAGTAGTCCAGGGTCACATGTTATCCACGCATGCAGTTATAAATGCAGCGTTTTGACTGAACCACTTCTGCTGCATGAGATGAGTCATGAAAAAGTCTGAATTCGTGATATATTCCTTCTTTATTTTCTGCAAAACGTGTGCTCTGTCTAAATTAGAGGGTGACACAGGAGTGGATTTTCAAACCTTTCCTGTCCCATGAAAAAACTGGGGGGAAAATCCCGTCCCGTTCCACTCCTGGAAGAATGACTTTCATTCCCTCCCACTCCTGTGTTTTTTTTGTTTGTTTTTGTTTTTGGCCGAAATCTGTCAGTTACAGTAATACAGTACAGATCACAGCGTGCCCACCTGAAGGCTGGAATACACTGCATAACTTTTAAAATCTTAACAGATTTTTAAACACTAGGCATCATACACTTATCGACTTTATAAATGGTGACAAAGGAAAACCGTGCTTCATACACTACGTGTCTGAAGATCATACACTACCAGACTTTAAAGTTATTCCGATCACAGTGAACTCATGCAGAAACGTGCGCCTTGTTGCTAGGAGACGCATGACAAATGAAAACATATGTGTTATAAAATCGGCTGAAAATATCAAACATGTTTGATCTCCTCCGACTGGATAGAATCTAAATCAAAGTCTGTGGCCATAATACACTACGTGATTTTCTGTTTAATCGGTCAGCTGTAATCTGCAGACTGGCTCTGACTTTCCTCAACTAGCGTCAACTTGTTCAGACTAAAATCGGGAAAATCAGGGCAAAAATCGCGTAGTGTATTCCAGGCTTGAGTTGAATAAAAACCCCAAATGTAGTTTTGTATTATATTGAACTGAAAGCCAGCTTATTCACAGTGTACATTGCACACATTCCATTTCATGTAAATCATCCATGCTAACACACACGTTTTCTATTTAGATTTTTTAAAGTAGACATTTCACTCTCTATAGATATATTTTCGAAGTTCACAGAGACCTAAAGCGCATCCGGTTTGCTTTAAAGCACAACGTTTCGTTGTTATTCTGAGTGCACACAAAAAAACATAAAGTCTTTACAGATTCGAAAGATGTATTAGGCTACTTTTATCTGTATGACCAAAAATTACGAGATTTTAAGAGCAAGTGAACGCACCGGCGCCTGTCCTGCAGCGAGCGCTATTCAGCTCCACACACACACACACACACACACTTACTTCAATAATGCACATTACTCTAGGTTAACATCAAATTGAGCGGCCATGTAAAGTTGCTACTACATACATCTTTCAGATGAAAAGCCATATTTGAGGTTGATGAATGATAGGTGAGCGTTTGGATGTCCTGCCCGAGTGTATTACCACATAGACCAGCCGTTAACAATCTGTCCATCACGGACTGCGTCATTCACTTAACCAGCCACACCAAAGCAAACAGGAGCAGAGCATACAGAGACAGGGCAACTAGAATTGAGTTCAGAATTAAAATAAACAGTTTATAGTTTATTTATATAAAAGGTATATTTGTGTATAAATTTTGATATCGTTATTACTATTCCCGGTACCGTACAAACAATAGGCGTGTTTGACTTTAAGCGGCGCTGCACAGAACGGTCAGTGTATGACATCAAAGTACCGCGAGATCAGGTGGTTCCTATGCTTTCGAATGGCTCTCGCGGTACTGTGACGTCATACACTGACCATTCTGTGCAGTGCCGCTTAAAGTCGAACGCGCCTATTGTTCCCTGTCCCGTCCCAATCACGTGATTCATAGCGATTTTGTTTCCCATCCCGTGGGATTCCTAAAAAAATGTCAGCCTCTAGTCTAAATGCGCTTAAATCTGCAATTTAAATCTGTTCCTGTCACACTTCAGTAAGGCGACAGAAAGTAGCTTATTGCATTTACACTTTGCGGAAATTGGAGTAAGAGGCTAAAAGTGTACCTGTATTGACCAGTATATGCTTACGCCGTTTATGATCTTACTCTAATAAAAGAACATGACCACATGCATTTTTGGCTTATTAATCAGCTTAAAGGGATAGTTCACCCAAAAATGTAAATGTGATGTTTATCTGCTTACCCCCTGCAGGGCATCCAAGATGTAGGTGGCTTTGTTTCTTCAGTAGAACACAAACAAAGATGTTTAACTCAAACCGTTGCAGTCTGACGGTCATATAACGCCAGTCAATGGACACACAATCTTTAAGAGTAAAACAACATGCACAGACAAATCCTGCGGCTCGTGACAATACATTGTGACGTGTCAACGACTCTGGAACATAGATATATATACATAGATGCCTCATTATCGATGGTTTCTATGGGCCGCGATACATAAGGATCTATTTCTATGTATATATATCTATGTTCCAGAGCTTGTTACGTGTCACACGCTGGATGTTGTGAATGAGCTCAGTACAGTTGGACATTGACTGTATCAGAGGTAAATAATTATATAAATACTGTTCAGTTTCTCACACAAACCGATTGTTTCGTGTCTTTAGACATCAATGTATCATCACGAGCCGCAGGATTTAATGTTTTTTTTTTACTCTCAAAGATTCTGTGCTCATTGACTGGCATTATATGACCGACAGACTGCAACGGTTTGAGTTAAAAATCTTCGTTTGTGTTCTACTGAAGAAACAAAGTCACCTACATCTTGGATGCCCTGCAGGGGGTAAGCAGATAAACATCACATTTACATTTTTGGGTGAACTATCCCTTTAAGAACGTGGATGTAAATGCAGTGTTTCTGTATTAGGATAAATGGCTGAAGGAATCTCAGTTTACCTGTCTGAGCTCATGTGTGTCTCTCTCAGTCTGCAGGAGATCTGCCCTCGCTGATGCACTCTTGGAGGGGTCATGAGAGGGCGATAGTGAGCAGCGAGGTGCTGGCGTACGAGTCAAAACTCTTGGTTCTGAGCGTCTCGGCGGACCGCAAGGCCTGTCTCTGGACCCCTCAGGGAACTTGTGTGGGCTGTTTTGGACAGGAACAGCAGTGGGATTTGAGCAACCCGGACACGTATCAAACCAACAGGTATAATTGCACATCATTTACGCAGCGTGTACGGTTGAGTGAGCAAAATCTGCTCTTCCTCTGACCTTTTAATTCTCTTGTGAAGAAGACATTGGCCATGTATTCAAAGGCTGCTCAAGTTTCAAAAGATGATAATTGACAAATTGATTCTTAAAAGGTGCATTTACTTACCAGGGTCAGGTGACCTGCTTTCACAATGACATATAATCTCTGCAACAATTACAACGCAGGCCTAACTACAGAGGAGTGTACACTCGGGATGTTATTTTTACAGATTTTTATACAGATTTATGTATTTCCCGACATAAAAAGTACACTCTTTGTTAAAATGTCGGATCGATTCACAGTAAAATCAGCTGTGCACAAAAACGCGATCTCTCCACGCGCTGTGGGATTTGGCCACTTATGCATTTTAAAATTCAACACGCACAACCATGTTTCTAAATTTGTTAAATAATCATTTGTAATTCTGTTGACAACAAAAGAGAGGCTTTAAAGAGACCGTTCACTCAAAAATGTAAATTCTCTCATCATTTACTCATCCTCAAGTATTTCCAAACCTGTATGAATGTCTTTGTTCTGCTGAACACAAAGGAATATATTCTGAAGAAAGTTTGTAATCAGGCTGTTCCCCAGACTTGCACTGTTTCCCACATGCTTCAGAATATCTTCCTTTGTGTTCAGCAGAACAAACACTGACTGAACCAGGCCACTGGTCACCCTGGAGGAGATTTACCACTGGTCACCCCTTATCAACTTAGGTTTTGGCCACCTCGCCCTTGGACTTCCAGGGTCTCAAAGGGTCCCTGCCTCCCCGCTCTAAGGAACCACGACTCCGGCTTCAGGGGGTGCACCCTGCAGACCCCCCTCTACCCGCCTCAGGAAACCAGATGCTCGGGTAGAGGGGGGCGAATCTCACTCAACCCCTCTGCCCGCCTCAATCACTTTCATCCCCAGCCTCCTTTCCTCCAATGGACCCCCCTACCCATCCACCAGCCGAACCAATTTTGGGTGAACTGTCCCTTTAAGGTTTTATGCCAAATAAAAGCATTATGGTTTAAAGGTAGGGTAGACGATTTCGGGGAGGCTAGAAATAGCAAGCTAGCTTTGAAAGCATAAGCTTTCACCCTCTCTGCATAATCAGTCTCCAAAGCCATGCCTCCTCCAAACACATGATCGCACACAGACAGAACAGAAGCTAACCAACGTCAAGGCTGTCAGATTAGCTCATGTCTCATTCACCGCTCAGGAAACATTACAATACAAAGTGCATAATATTACAATAATAACGCCTGCATTCTTGCTTGCTCTGCAGTAGCATAATGATGTATCACGTCTGCATGAAAAGGGTGGGTGGAGTTATGCAAATACACATGTTGACAAGCAAGTAGGACAGCCTATCATAGCCCTCGGACAGAGGAATCTCAGGACAGTCTATCATAGCCCTCGGACAGAGGAATCTTAGGACAGTCTATCATAGCCCTCGGACAGAGGAATCTTAGGACAGCCTATCATAGCCCTCGGACAGAGAAATCTTAGGACAGCCTATCATAGCCCTCGGACAGAGGAATCTTAGGACAGCCTATCATAGCCCTCGGACAGAGAAATCTTAGGACAGCCTATCATAGCCCTCGGACAGAGAAATCTTAGGACAGCCTATCATAGGCCTCAGACAGAGGAATCTTAGGACAGCCTATCATAGCCCTCGGACAGAGGAATCTTAGGACAGCCTATCATAGCCCTCGGACAGAGAAATCTTAGGACAGCCTATCATAGCCCTCGGACAGAGAAATCTTAGGACAGCCTATCATAGCCCTCGGACAGAGGAATCTTAGGACAGCCTATCATAGCCCTCAGACAGAGAAATCTTAGGACAGTCTATCATAGCCCTCGTACAGAGGAATCGTAGGACAGCCTATCATAGCCCTCGGACAGAGGAATCTTATGACAGCCTATTATAGCCCTCGGACAGAGGAATCTCAGAACAGCCTATCATAGCCCTCGTACAGAGGAATCTTAGGACAGCCTATCATAGCCCTCGGACAGAGGAATCTTAGGACAGCCTATCATAGCCCTCGGACAGAGGAATCTTATGACAGCCTATTATAGCCCTCGGACAGAGGAATCTCAGAACAGCCTATCATAGCCCTCGGACAGAGGAAACTTAGGACAGCCTATCATAGCCCTCGGACAGAGGAATCTCAGAACAGCCTATCATAGCCCTCGGACAGAGGAATCTTAGGACAGCCTATCATAGCCCTCGGACAGAGGAATCTTAGGACAGCCTATCATAGCCCTCGGACAGAGGAATCTCAGAACAGCCTATCATAGCCCTCGGACAGAGGAATCTTAGGACAGCCTATCATAGCCCTCGGACAGAGGATTCTTAGGACAACCTATCATAGACCTCGAACAGAGGAATCTTAGGACAGCCTATCATAGCCCTCGTACAGAGGAATCTTAGGACAGCCAATCATAGCCCTCGGACAGAGGAATCTCAGGACAGCCTATCATAGCCCTCGGACAGAGAAATCTTAGGACAGCCTATCATAGCCCTCGGACTGATGAATCTTAGGACAGCCTATCATAGCCCTCGGACAGAGGAATCTTAGGACAGCCTATCATAGCCCTCGGACAGAGGAATCTTAGGGCAGCCTATCTTAGCCCTCGGACAGAGGAATCTAATTGGACGAATGTTTTAAGCTCCTACTGTCCGGTATCGGGGGTGAAGGAGATTGCAAGGACCCAATTGCTGGAGGAAAAGGCTTTTATTAACAAAAAACAAAACAAACGAACAAAAACTACCCCATAGGGGAAAAACAAACTGGCTGGCTGGACAGGGCAGGACAGGACAAGGCTGGACAGGACAAGGCTGGACAGGACACAGACGACATCTAACATTAGGTAACGAACGCACACGGAACTACAAACACAAGGAGATTATAAAGGGAGCAAATGATGAGGGTAATGAGGGAAAACAGCTGGGGAAAATTAATCAATAAACAGGTAAAAGATGGGTGGGGTCAAGACAAATGTGGGCGGGGCCGAGAGCCGTGGGAACGGAGCGAGGCCGGTGGAGTAATTGGTAATGAACGACACCTGCACCACTCACCGGTCTCGAGTCCCACGGAGGAGCTTCGAAGGGTTAAATGATGAGTGACAACAGTGGAAGACGAGTGGACCAGGCCTGGAATTTTAGTTTGTGTTTTCGGCAGTCGTCCGTGAGGGCTGCCGCCATTTGTGTTTGTTTATTTTATTATTAAAATGTGTGAAATGTTCGCCGGTTCCCGCCTCCTTCTTCCCGTATATATCAACTTCGTTACATTGGTGCCGAAACCCGGGAAGGAAGGAGGGACACGCTGTCAGAGAGCCCTCGCTGCTGAGGGGGATCGCAGTGCTGAGGAGATCGGGCAGCAGGAAGTAGCGGAGACCGCCAGTGGCTGCCCGAAGCGGTGGTGCTGGAGCAAAAGAAGAACAGGTGGGACGGAAGACTGCTGCCGTGCTCCTAGGTCGAGGAGGGGTGGCTGCCGTCCGAGAGGGAGCGGAGGAGTCGCCTGCTCGCCTGAGGCAAGCCTGCTGCCATCCGCCATGTTTGGGGAGAAGCAGGGAACGGGGGACTCGCTGCCGGCTGCCCTCGACCGGAGGAGCCACCGCCGTCCGCCAGGAGGCGGAGGAGCATCGGGCCGTCCACCAAAGATGTCCAGTACCATCGAATGGCACCGCGAGTGAACCGCTCAGCTGGTTGAGGACCGAGCGGCAGTGTGTCCGGGAACCAGACCGAGATTTTTTATTTTTTTTCCTCTCTCCCCTCTCTCGTCTCTGTCACTCCTCATCCTTCCGTCTCCTTTTCTCTCGCCTCGTCTATCCTTACCCCCAGGTACGCCGCGGCCGCCCTGACGGGCTCCCCCCACCGGTCTCGAGTCCCACGGAGGAGCTTCGGAAGGGTTAAATGAGTGACAACAGTGGAAGACGAGAGAGGACCAGGCCTGAATTTTAGTTTGTGTTTTATGTGCGGCAGTCGTCCGTGAGGGGCTGCCGCTTTTCATTTGTGTTTATTTATTTTATTATTAAAATGTCTTAAATGTTCGCCGGTTCCCGCCTCCTTCTTCCCGTATCTATCATCTTCGTTACAACGTGGCACAGAGAAAACTAGGACAGAAGCCACGTGCTCACACAAAACAGAAACACAAGCACATGGCCAGCAAACAAATCACCAGCCATGTGCAAAACAGGACATGAACACGCAGCTAATGAGAAAACTCATAAGCCACGTGTTCACACAAGACATGACAACATGAAAGCACGCAGCCAATGAATATACAAGCTGCGTGCCACACAGCACAAGATATAACATAAATGCACGGAGCCGATAGAAACACGAACTGCGTGCAACACAACAAAACACACGTGGACAAGAGTGCGCGGTGCCGAGCGAACTCGAGACCGCGCACACACAATGACAGAAAATGGAGCGAGTGTTCGAACCCCGTCACGTGACGAAACTCAAGACATGAGTGCCAGGATCCAAACACCCCGCTCAACATGAAACAAGGCACGCAGAGCGAGGCGGCGCGACTCGAGCACACTCAAGCCGCGCTCACCACATGAAAACGGACATGATGGGAGTATCAGGCTCTGTCACAAAACCATGAATAACACTAGACCAAGTGACAGAACCCTGACACTACCCCCAAAGGACGCCACCTGGCGTCCCTAATGAGGGACACCAAGAACAAGACAGAAACATGACAGCACAAGAACCTGACTACACAAAGACTGACACACAATAACAGACCAGACAAGAACAATCAAACACAGAGACAAAGAGGGGAGGGAGGGAGGGAAGGAAGGAAGCCAAGCCAGTGCCAGCAGGGAAGCTCAGCATGTCCAGGAAGGGACGGGAGGGTTGAGCCAGGGAGGCTCACGCAGTCCAGGGATCCTGGCAGGGAGCCAGGGCGGAGCCGGAGGAACGGACCATGGGGGATCCGGCCGAACAGGAACCCTGGAGGATGGCCATGGCGGGACAAACCAGGGAGGATCCGGCCGAACAGGATCCCTGGCAAACAGCCAGGGTGGAGCCGGAGGGACGGACCAGGGAGGCTCCGGCCTAACAGGAGGCCAGGGCGGAGCCAGCTGCTTGGCAGGCAGCCAGGGCGGCCCCAGCAGGACTAGAAGCCTGGAGGGCACCGGCAGAGCGAGGCGCTTGGGAGGCGCCGGCAGGGCGAGAAGCCTGGGCGGCGCCGGCAGGGAGAGGCGCATGGGCGGTGCCGGTAGGGCGAGGCGCATGGGCGGTGCCGGCAGGGCGAGGCACTTGGGCGGCGCCGGCAGGGCGAGGCGCTTGGGCGGCTCAGGGACGGCCCCCTGGCCAGCAGAGGGTTCTGGAACAGCCTCCTGGCTGACAGCGAGCTCCTGGATGGCCTCCTGGCTGACAGCGAGCTCCTGGATGGCCTCCTGGCTGACAGCGAGATCCTGGATGGCCTCCAGGCCATGTGGGGCAGAGGAAGCCTTCCTCCTCCTCCTCCGACGAGAGCGAGACGGCGGACTGACAGCCTCTAGGGGCAGTGCTGCGTTCTGAGCCACCTCTGGGAACGCAGCTGCTGCATCATCAGCTGCCTCTGGGTGCACAGCAGCTTCCCCGGAAGCCCTTTGGGGTGCTGCAGCATCATCAGCCACCACTGGGGCCTCTACTGGAGGCGCGGCATGTCCGCCTCCTCTGGGGAGCTGCAGTGTCTTCGGCCACCTCTGGACAGGCAGCTGTAGTGTCGTCGGCTGCCACTGGGCGGGCAGCTGCAGCATCATCGGCCGCCTCTGGGGCGCCACGCAGGCCCATTCTTCCTCCTTCTCCGTTACGGGTCATTGGAGGGCTGGGGACTAGGTAGTCTGTGAGGGAATGGGAGGAGGGCCAAGAGGAGGAAGGCCACCCTCCTCCACGGTGGTAGTCATTCCCACAAACTGCCAGAAGGACAGTATCCCCAGCATTCCCATCTCCCAGGCATGGACAGGCTCATTAAGGCTGGTGTTAAAAATGTCCTTGAGCTCTGCGTCGCTGATGTTGAGCCCCTCCGCTACAAACAGGAACTGGTAAGCAAAATTCTTCACACTGGCTCCCCCTTGTCGAAGAGAAAGGAGCCTCCAGCGTTGAGAAGTCATCTGATGAGCGGAGGGGCATGGAGATGGGAACAGGAAGATGCCCATTGTTCTGCTGAGTCCTCTTTTGG
>CM050430.1:10555554-10563054 GCA_027564155.1 Gymnocypris eckloni scoliostomus | reverse complement strand
AATGATTCAGCTTTAAATGACAATTACAAAATATAATCATATTTCCATAAGGATGCAAATTTTATTTATACCCATCTTTAAAGACCTGGTGTTCATGGTGACACTTCCAATCATTTATTATCTCTATAAATTAGTGATCGACCGTTATTGATTTTTTATAACTGATATCGATACCGATTATTTGCATGTTTATGTACCCGATAACTGATATGCAGAACCGATATTTATTTACTGTTATAAAGTACATAAATAACTGAGTGAAGTTTTTCAAAACCGATATCCGATTATGGTAAATATCTGGAAAAATATCGGTAAACCGATATATCGGTCGATCTCTACTATAAAGCCTGAATGTGTTCTGTTCAGCACTTATAACTCTCAGAGAAATACACTGCAATATAATATCCAAATCTCTATACCTGGGTCTCAATATAATATTTTGCATTTATGATGCTGGTTAGTAGTTTATGCATCCCATAACACAAACTCACATGATTTTTAATGCACATAATGGAATTTATTTGGTAAAAGTATTTAAATTATAGTTTATTCCTCATGGGATAAAAGTGTATTCTACTCAATTATGTGCATGTGTTTTTAATGCACAGTTTATGGTGTTTCCAATCCAGTGTTTTCATGCAATATTCCAAAATGCACATAAAGTAGATTAGTGTTTAATTAAAGCACGTGAGAGCAGTGAGTGTAACTAGAGATACTCTTTCTAGGAGATCGGTGAGCTGAAAGACGTTCCTTCGCAGCCGTGGAGCCTGAAGACTCGTCAGATGTCCTCCGAGGCGAGCTCTTCTGAAGATCCTCTGTGTTGTGAAACAGTGGCGGACGAGACAGCCGTGTGACGAGGACGAGACAGCCGTGTGACGAGGACACGGGGTCATTATTCACCGCAGGTCAGTGACTGTACACTGATTCACCGTTTCATAGACATGGCTTTTGTGCCATCATTGTCCAGTCGCATCAGTGTTTGTATGCAATGTGTATTAATGAGTTGAAATGTGACTGTGTATGTGTTTTAGCAATAAATACGCTTTTCTTTATTAAAAATGAGGTTGTATTGATTATTAAGCTGATTGACAACATTAAAATGTCCCGGCAACACAAAGATTTGGAAGTTATTAACACCTTGAACGACATCGAAAATCACTCAACCATTTAAAACCACCAGCAACATCATAGCAACACCTTAGCAACTATTTAGAAAGAACGCACCAACTACATCATAGCAACGCCTTAGCAACACCCTAGCAACCACATAGAAGCCAACAGCTGCATCATAACAGTGCCTAACAACAACATAGCAACCTAATAGAAACCACCAGCAACATCATAGCAGTGCCTTAGCAACTATATAAAAACCACCAGCTATATAAGATCAATGTCTTAGCAACACCTTAGCAACCATGTAGAAAGCTCCAGCAACATAATAGCAATGCCTTAGCAACCATATAGAAACCACGAGTTACATAGCAACGCCTTACCAACCATAGAGAAACCACCAGCAACATCATATCAATGTCTTAGCAACACCTTAGCAACTATATAGAAACCACCAGAAACATCATATCAATGTCTTAGCAACACCTTAGCAACCATATAGAAACCACCAGAAACATCCTAACAATGTCTTAGCAACACCTTAGCAACCATATGGAAAGCTCCAGCAACATAATAGCAATGCCTTAGCAACCATATAGAAACCACGAGTTACATAGCAACGCCTTACCAACCATATATAAACCACCAGCAACATCATATCAATGTCTTAGCAACACCTTAGCAACCATATAGAAACCACCAGAAACATCATATCAATGTCTTAGCAACACCTTAGCAACCATATAGAAACCACCAGAAACATCCTAACAATGTCTAAGCAGCCCCTTAGCAACCATATAGAAACCACCAGCAACATCATATCAATGTCTTAGCAACACCTTAGCAACCATATAGAAACCACCAGAAACGTCCTAACAATGTCTTAGCAACACCTTAGCAACCATATAGAAAGCTCCAGCAACATTCTAACAATGCTTTGGCAACACCTTAGCAACCATATAGAAGCAACAAAACACCCTAGCTACTGCATAGTAACGTCTTAAAAACAATCAAATCACTTAATCAACTCAGGAAACAGTAGCCGATCAGTGCCTTAGCAACCACCCAGAACACCCTAGCAATTCCCTAGCAACCACTTAGAACACCCTAGCAATTCCATAGCAACCACTTAGAACACCCTAGCAATTCCATAGCAACCAGTTAGAACACCCTAACCAGTTCTACAGCAACCACTTAGAACACCCTAGCAAAGCCTTGGCAACCAACCATGAGAACACCCTAGCAGTTCCATACCAGGGCAACCACTAGCAGTTCCATAGCAACCACTTGGAACACCCTAGCAGTTCTAGCAACCACTTGGACACCCTAGCAGTTCCTAGCAACCCTTGGAACACCCTAGCAGTTCCATGTGACCACTAAGAACACCTAGCAGTTCCATAGCCGCATGAGAACACACTAGCCACGGCTTAGCAGTTCGCAACACCCCAACAGTTCCATAGCAAGCCTTAGACTAGGCCTGTGGCAATTCCACAGCAACCATGGGCCTAGCAGTTCCATGGCAGCCTTAGCAACAACAGAACACCCTAGCAATTCCATAGCAACCACTTAGAACACCCTAGCAAAGCCTTAGCAACAACAGAACACCCTAGCAATTCCATAGCAACCACTTAGAACACCCTAGCAATTCCATAGCAACCACTTAGAACACCCTAGCAATTCCATAGCAACCAGTTAGAACACCCTAGCAATTCCCTAGCAACCACTTAGAACACCCTAGCAATTCCCTAGCAACCACTTAGAACACCCTAGCAAAGCCTTAGCAACCACTTAGAACACCCTAGCAATTCCATAGCAACCACTTAGAACACCCTAGCAATTCCATAGCAACCACTTAGAACACCCTAGCAATTCCCTAGCAACCACTTAGAACACCCTAGCAATTCCCTAGCAACCACTTAGAACACCCTAGCAATTCCATAGCAACCACTTAGAACACCCTAGCAATTCCCTAGCAACCACTTAGAACACCCTAGCAATTCCATAGCAACCACTTCGAACACCCTAGCAATTCCATAGCAACCACTTAGAACACCCTAGCAAAGCCTTAGCAACAACAGAACACTCTAGCAATTCCATAGCAACCACTTAGAACACCCTAGCAAAGCCTTAGCAACAACAGAACACCCTAGCAATTCCATAGCAACCACTTAGAACACCCTAGCAAAGCCTTAGCAACAACAGAACACCCTCACAACAATACAAAAAGCAACACCCAGCACAGTTTGAACTGAGTACAGAACAGCGCAGGCGAGGCCAGGGAACTTACTGAAAGCACACTTAGACTCTCACTGCACTCCAGACCTCGTACTGGAGCACCGCTCCAACCAAAACACACGCCTCCCTGGACACAAAACCCAAACACAAGCAGCCAGACACCTCATCTAAAAAACATTTCCCACATTCATAATTCATGGTGTGAAACTCAAATTTAAACAGTATAGTCCATAACACACGCTTTTTCCCCCGTAGAGCTCATAAAGTCAGACTATGGGTCGTTTCATTCATGAAATATCTTAAGCACAAGCAGCGTTAAACCTGCACTACTTAGCAACAATATGAAAACCACCAACAACACCATAGCAACCACATAGAACACCCTAGCAACTGCATTGCATTTAAGCCACGTACACTGCAGCTAAACTCGGTTGTTACCTTGTAGTGCTTTCTCACAAGACTACGGTGGCCCAGTGGTGCACAACACAATACAATCACCAAAGCACAACACAAAGGACTGTTTTCATTGTGACTTGTTTCCATTGTGTTGTGCTTAGGGATGCTTATATTTACCCCCCACCCCCCCGCACATTTCCTATGTTTCTCTTATTGCGTCAGACGTTTGTTCTATTCGAACGTAAGTGCCCTGCGAAGTGGACATCACAGGATATTCTGCCATGATTCTCGGGACCTCGAGTTCTCGGATCCAAGACCTGTACCTCAAATCATCCAAAAACAAATCATTTTCCAGGAAATCAAATTTAAATAGTTGTTATGGTCCATAAAACACGGCTTGGAATCATTGTTCCCGCTAGAGTCACACATAAACGAGTGGTTTAAGTCGAAATATCACAAGCACAATCAGCCCTGCTTGCCGATCATTCATCTCGAGCGCCGAGATTGATTAGTTCCTCCATCTATCCATTCAAGAAGAACCGGTCGCCAGTGAAACACCAGCTCTCGTCTGGGAATGCAGAAACTCCCTCTCAACGAGGAATGCATTCGTCTGACAGCAAAACAAGTGAAGCTGCTCTTGTCACGGATACTGTATGCTTTCTTTTTTTGACTAGGAAACTTTCTTCCCCAAGACTTCCCAAAAGCCAGCTTTTTACACGCTGTTATATAATTCGTTGAAAGGATTCCTGGAAGCTCTGGAGCTGCTCTGCGTGAATAATCCAAGACAGATAACGAAGAGTACAAGTAAACAAAGCAGGGACTTCGGAGGACGAACAAAACAAGCTTATAAATCTTCAGAAATATGAAGTGCGATGTGAGTGTTCCCGACCCGAATCCACACCCGAACGTCAGCTGATGAGCATTACCCAGAAGCCACCTCTTTCTGAAAGTATTGCCACACTGGGGGGGTGTTACCCGACTGTTCAACAACTGCAAACAACATGTGATATCATTCAGAAAGACGTGTTTGTTTTTGAGCAAGAGGTGGATTACATTTCAACAGAGCAATGGATTTTGGGCTCATCCACTCCTGCAGTGTTGGGAAACACTTTGTGTGTGTGTGTGTGTGTGTGTGTGTGTGTGTGTGTGTGTGTGTGTGTGTGTGTGTGTGTGTGTGTGTGTGTGTGTGTGTATTTAAAGGCATAGTTCACTCAAAAAAAGCCTGTCATTATTACTCACCCTCGAGTTGTTCCAAACAGGTCATTTAGTCCGATTAAAATGCTATGAAAGTCAATGGCTACCGTCAAGTGTTTGGGTTAACCTCACTCTTCAAAACATCATCTTTGGTGTTCGACAGAAACAATAACCTCATATAGATTTGGAACTACATGCATCGTTGCATTGCATATACAATTTCCATCTGTCTTAACAAACTAATAAACTTAATGCGATGCGTATTTGTCAATCATGTAGGATTTATGTAATAGTAACTTTATGCAATTTCAATCTCTATACATTTCAACTATTTGAATGTTGTCACTATAGCAATATTTTAACCATGTTCATATTTAATAAATGCAATTATTTTCACAATGCACAGATTTATGCTGATACCAAACCATTTGGATGAATGCATTTTAAAATATGATTAATTAAATGTAATCGTATAGATGCAACTACACTGTAAAAGAAAACGTAAAAGTTTAAGGCAAACTTTTGAGTTAATAACAAATTATGCCATGATTTTTTTTTTGAGCAAAAATCTTATAAAATTTCATTTATGTATGATTGATAAATATTTCTCACATTAGTATTAGATTGTGTGTTAAAACTGTGTAATCAAAACCAATGGGAATTTTATATGCAACTCAAAATATGTCAATATTAAATATTACATTTTATTTTATAACATCTTTAAGAAGAATAAACAGTCTAAAACCTACCCAGCGAATGCATTTCCTAAAATCTATTTTTCCCTCCTCATCCCCAAACACAGAATAATTAGAGAATTACGCAGAACCTCAGAAATCTGGTTTTACAGCTGATCCGCGAACACGCACGTCCAAACCCAAACAAACGGCAGATGTTCGCCCAGAGGCAGTCTGGGAAACTTCACCGGTGCTTGTTGTGCTGACTCCACCAGCGGTGCAGAAAACCCAAGTCTTTTTATTTCTCCAGTGAAAACACTGGCTTTATGTGCGCTGGCACTCAGACCTGCTTTCCGACTCTCTTCCTCTCCAGCGCGCGCGTGTGTGTGTGTGTGTGTGTGTGTGTGTATGTGTGTGTGACTGTGTGTGTGTGTGTGTGTGACTGTGTGACTGTGTGTGTGTGTGTGTGTCTGTGTGTCTGTGTGTGTGTGTGTGTGTGTGTGTGTGTGTGTTTGTGTGTGTGTGTGTGTGTGTGTGTGTGTGTGTGTGTGTGTGTGTGTGTGTGTGTGTGTGTGTGTGTGTGTGTGTGTGTGTGTGTGTGTGTGTGTGTGTGTGTGTGTGTGTGTGTGTGTGTCTCTGTGTTGTGTGTGTGTGTGTGTGTGTGTGTGATGTGTGTGTGTGTGTGTGTGTGTGTGTGTGTGTGTCTCTGTGTGTGTGTGTGTGTGTGTGTGTGTGTGTGTGTGTGTGTGTGTGTGTGTGTGTGTGTGTGTGTGTGTGTGTGTGTGTGTGTGTGTGTGTGTCTCTGTGTGTGTGTGTGTGTGTGTGTGTGTGTGTGTTGTGTGTGTGTGTGTGTGTGTGTGTGTGTGTGTGTGTGTGTGTGCTTGCTGGGAGGCTGTGTCTACACAGAAAGTGGGAAGGTGCAGCTTGAATGTTGCCTGAAGCTTCAGTCCAGAACACACAGAGAGAGAAAGAGAGAGCAAAGCGTCGACTCAGAAGGATACTGTGCTGTCTGGGTCCGATGGAGCACGTGGAATAACCACAGAACTCAACAGAAGCCGCAGGATTCATCGATCATTTCCCCAAACTTCATTCGCGTGGAGCACACCTCAACCCAACCGGTCACTTCAATCAATCTGTTGACATGAGAAGAGATCGGCTTCTGGTGGCCATCGCTCTGGTCAGCCTTTTGGTGGCAGACATTCATTTTATCCTGCTTCCCAGATTCAGAAGCTGGTACCACCTGCCCAGAGACAGCTGCTCGTGCACCAACAGCAGCCTGGAGAGCGTCCCGTGGACCACGAGCCAGAACACAACCGCGGTTCCCACCAAGCTGGAGCGGCTCTTCAACATACGTGTCCCAGAGCTGGGGCCCGAGGAGCGGCTGCTGGAGGAAGACGAGCTCGTGAACTACTGCAAGAGGAAAGTCAGCCGCTGGGAAAGGTACTCGACTGTGTTTAATAAAGTGTTTATTACAAGAGATGATCGTTAAATCAGCGCTGAAGAGTTACACCAGTATTTAATACATTGACGACGGGGGGTAAGTTGTTACGATGCAACCTGTTGCTTATTAATACATTTAGACATATTTTGTATAAAAACAAGTTAGCAAAAGTCAGGTTGACTAACTTAACTAACAACGATTAATGCATTCGTTACAGTATTCGATTCATCTTTGTTAAGGTTAATCAAAATACAGCTATTCAGTGCTTAAATGATATATTTTAATAATGTATTTCTAAACATTGAAATGAGCTAAGACGAATACATGCTTAAATTAATTTTATCAATGTAGTTGATTTATAAGCAGAATATTCATGCACCAAAAATGGAAATATTAAAGTAATGTTTTAAACTGTTTAAAATCAACATGCAAATATATATTAGATAACTT